>JAJGRW010000669.1:0-69729 GCA_025461045.1 Carex parvula | reverse complement strand
TCCTTGTGCCAGCGCCCTTTCCTTGATAGTGTCCCAAATCGCCCCCGTTGACATTTGATTTGGTGTTATGATGCTATCTCCTCTTATGCCTAGGTGGAACCATAGTGCAATTGCGTATGGGCATAGGAAGAGCAGGTGGGCTGCAGATTCTACCGGGCAATTTTCGCACATCATGCATCTTGTGTCACAGTACATCCCTCTTGCCTTAAGATTTTGCCTCGTGAGTATCCTGTTTCTGAGTAGTGAATAACCAAAAACCTTTACCGTAGGAGGCACCTTGTATTGCCAGATGTTGGAGTGTTTCCATGCAATTTTCGCCCCTGAATCAAAAAATTGTATGTGAACTTGGTTGTGAACTCACCAGAGGCGCTAAACCTCCAGTAAAAAGAGTCTGCTTGGCTGTTTAGCACTACCCTGTCCATGCACCCGATATCCACATTCAACTCATTCAATTTTTGAGATGCATCCTTCAAAGATAGTATTGGAAAAATAGCTTTTTCTGTGTCCCCAAAAAAACCCCTTATCGGTTTGCCTCCCCAGGAGTCGAACCAGAACGATATTGATTGTCCATCCCCAATTATGCAGTGACATCCCCAATTCTTCTCTTTTTCTCTTTCAAGCTAAAAGAGAAAAATGCTACAGTAGCGAGTAGCTACAGTAACGGGTCGTGAACAGTACTGCTATCGACGCTGCTCCAAGGGCCTGCCGCCGCCGCTTCATCTAGCCCCTATCCGCCCTGCGTTTGATCGGCTTGAAGCTGAGTCGCACCAAGTCAGATCAAATCTGATCTGTGTGCCTCTATCCGATCCAAGCTTGATCGGATGAGAGGGCCGAGCCGCCACCATGCCGAGCTGCCTATGCCGTGCGCCACATGGATTCACCGATCCGCCCAAGCTGAGTGGATCCGGATATGCCTCCTCAAGACCCGAATGGTTCAAGTTTGTGCCACCACTTCTTGATCGGATCTGATCCGATCTATATTCGTCTAGGCCGTGCGCACCTTCTCACTGTCGTGCGCCTTGTCGCCAGTTCTTGATCATCGCCATTGCTCCTAGGAGGCCGATCAACCTTGTGTTGATTGAGCCTCTTTCTTACCTCCTTTCGAGTTGAGATTTGGAATAGCATTGAGACGTGTTGATCGTGTTGAACGAGCTTGCGTTAGAGCGATTCAAAGTGTTTGAAATTGTGAGACAAGAGTCGAGGATTCGAAAGGGAAGAGGATCGTAGACCTAGTATTTGATCTCCTATTCTTCTCGACTAAATCTTGGTGTGCGAAGTTTGAGGTTTTCTATTTTGAAAAGTAGCAAGGCGACTGATCAAGGGTGACTAAGGAGCTGGCAACCTGTCTCACTCCAAATGTTGAAGAGGTACGAGTTATAACACTTTGCTAGATCGTGCGTGTGGCACAATCCATAAACTGCGTGGGATTGATTGCATGTTCTATCGTAAGATCGTCTCTAGACGCTAAATTTTTTTAAAATTGTACCTGCTAACCTAGATCATTACCCAACAATTGTCCCCCAAATCAATGCTGGTCAAGAAATCAACATCAATTTTAACACTAGATAATCATGCCTGGCCACCGTAAGTGCTTTTGTAAAAATATATGATTAGTTATCGACTGTCACATGTGATTCATATTGATATTATACCTCCAAATAGGCATATCCTAAGTGTTTAACAGAGGGGAAGAATGGAAAAATTGAATACAATTATTACAACCAAAAGAATTACCACCACAACTCGCCCAAGTATCTGGGTACTACCATCTACTATTATCGCGGCTTTCATTGATTCGATATATGGATCAACTTGTGTAAGTTCTAGCAATTCTGTCACGACTTCCCTTTTTAATATCACTTTTCAGTCCTCTTCCGAAAAAAGGGATAATAATGTAATCATTAAAACACGACTAAGTTCTTTACAAGAGTTACTTTCACAATGTTGAAAATTTAAGCTTACACTCTGAGCTCACAAGTTGAACAACATCAAAGTACAATCATTATTACGACCTTAATCTTACCCATAATTTAGTACCCATTTGACGGATGATACATAGGGCGGTACCCGTTCACCCCACCCATCATATTAGAATACTCTTCAAGCAGGTATGGATACCCGTTTGCATCCCCCATGTCAACCATTGAAATATCCCCATGCCCATACCACTGGTTTGGCATCATCTCATCAACATACCCGTTGGAGAAGTTCATGAGATCCGCATGTGAGAAATGTCGGGCCGATGCAATACTTCCATTGGCACCTGTACCAGCAACCCGGCTTGCACCAACACCACTTCCAATAATACCAAATGAACCATTGCCATACCCATTGCTGTACCGATGGTCAGGCATGGAGTACTGACGACTGAAACTCCTTAACCTGTGGTGGGGCTCAGGGCGTTCACTAACACTCAGGCCATTACTCATATCTTCATCAAGCAAATCATTTATTATGTCCAGGTGGGGGAACTCATCAGGAGCAGCACCAGAAGTTGAGGTCAAAGGAGGCTCTGACAATGGTTTGCTTGTGCGCCGCCTCTCAAATTCCCTATCTATTCTTGAAATGGGCTCGGTTGTCAGTTTGTGGGACTCTTCCAGTTTGACTGGTATAAATTTGAAGATTGGTCCTTCAGAAGCTCCCGGCAGAGTTGAAGAGCAAGGTGAAGATGAAGCTGAAGATGCTGGCATGCTAGTACCAGTATTAATACTGGTACTAACAGCATCATTGGTACCCATCATGGCATTGCGGTATGACCTTGGCCCATGGGCTGTTGCATTTGTCAACCTTCCCAATGAACTTGCTGAGCGGGAGAGGGCAGGTGCATTTGGTAAGGTGGAAGAAGCAGGTGGTACAGTAACAGTATTCTGAGCAGCTGGGATGAGAGGAGCACTAAGAGGCCTTGATACAATACCAACCTGGGAAGATATGCTGCTGCTCTTGGATTGTGTAATGGTTGGTTTCAGAGAAGGAGATGGAGAAGGTGCAGCCATTGGTTCAGGTCTAGCACCATTGCTTGGTGTGGCCCTTGGTGTGGTTTCAGAGGTTAGCTTTTGAGGAGATAAGAGAGGAGACGGCTTCTTATTGGGCACAGGGCATGAGACAGGAGAAGGATCCATTGTCTTCGGTTTAATTAGAGACTTGGTCTCAGTTTTTTCTTCAACTTTAAGCATTGCATGGGAAATTACCATTTCTTCTTTCTAAAATTTTGATGAAACTGGGTTAATTTGAGGCAAAATTGGAAAAATATATTTAAGATTGAGGATACTGATATGTTGTGCTATCACTACATTTTCTTATAGTGAGAGAATATAGAAAGAAAAGGTAAAGGGGATATCTGCATAAGGAGAAACATTTCTCAATTTCTTAGTTCATTTTTATAGGTTAAAATCAAGTTATCACGAAAATCTTCAAAATGATTAAAAAAACTAAGGAGCCTTCTTGAAATCTAAGACTAATTATAGCAGAAAAGAAATTCCTAAAATAGAAAATTTAAACTGAAAGAGAAAAGCCAGCATTGAATTGATCAATTACCTAATGGATGACTTTGAATTTAGCATCTAGCAGCAATTGACCAAATGAAAAGGACAAATAACAAAAATAAAAATAAAAATAAAAATCACCTTGTCGGGCATTTGCTGTGCATTTGGCAGGACCCTCTCTCTGATAGAGGTTATAGCCACCTGCTCTGGTTTCGAACTGACAGATGCATTGCTTGACTTGGCCGCAGAATCAGCTTCAATATTACTCCTGCCATTTTTGGCATTTTCAGATAGATTTTTGTTCTTATTAAGCTGCTTTCGACCCCTGAATATGTTCAATAAAAGTTACAAAACATCCACAATGTTGCAATATAAAAATTAAGTTGCCAAGAAACAAAATAACATAATATCTACCAATTTTCAAAATAAACAGCCGTGTTGTATAATATATAGTTATGCATAAACTTACATTACTGTTTCCGGTATCTTTTCAGCATGATGTATGATATATAAGTTTGTCAAATATATTCCATATTTGCATATCATAAACTGATTGCAAATAACAGATAGGATAGGGCTAGGAAATAGAAGTTGGACTGAATTATAATCTAAACAGCCTGAATAGAACTTAAAAAATGAACTCAATAATACAGAAGGCAAATTATGAAGAAAAAAAAAATCCAGGGGGTACATACACAAAATCACAACACCTATTATTTTAAACTATGCATAAGGAGATAAAATTACAAAAAGACCAAGGGCATATAGCAGAAGTGCAATACCTATTAGGTGGAACCTGAACTTTGAAAGGGGCCGAAGCAGAATCAGTTGAACAAGTCGATGAGCTGTCATCAACAAATGCACTTCCTTTTCCATTTTTATCCTCATTTACTATCTCACTGCCGCTGGCCTCAATCTGATGGGTTTCTGATGTGTCAGTCTCCCAGTTGACAGGGCTAGAATCTCTCTCATCTAGGTCAAGTTGGAGAGCCTCAGAGGCGTCATCTATGATCTCAGACACATCAGATGTAGCCTCTGACGGATTCTCAGCCTCAGCAATAGTTATTTCTTGCTTTGACAAGGTATCATCTATTACTATAATTTTATCTTTGTTCTTTCCTTTGTCTTTCCCTTTTCGACCGCTTTTCTTCTGCTTGCTCTGTAGACAGAAACAAGAAAAAATCGCTTAACCATCAAATAATCCTCATTTACTATCTCACTGCCGCTTACCCTAGGGGCATTTTGGCAAATCCTCATTTCCTTTCTAAATATTATCTCTAGCAGAAAATTCCGTTATTTCCAACATATCTTCCCAAATAATAAAAGAGACAAGAATCGAATTTGTAATACACTTACAATAGTCCAAAATCAGGTGTCCAGTGTATGAGAGACAGAAATAGACCTAAAGTTTGCATTCAGTGTATGGACATTTTTCGTAAATTTAGCAGATCATTTGTAGCTCAAAATTTTATATTAAAAATAAGTGACTCGGGCCTTCATTGAAATTTTAAGAAACAAATAAAATATAGGCATCTTCATCTAGCATTTAACATGCAGAGAAAAAAAAAAGCGAACCTGTTTTTTCTTCGGACGCTTTTCCTTGTCCCGCTTCCCATTTTCAGCCAGACCAGCAGCCTCCTCTTCACGAATAAGCTCCTCTTGCCTCCTTAGTACAACAGCTTCTTGGTGTGCCACCTCAACTCGACTGCTTCCATTAAATTGCAAAGAAAATATTGAAGAAAAAGGAAAGTATTTTAAGGGTAACAATGATGCATTATAAATAGAATATTGCACCTAGACCTTACATGTTAACTTCACAAGCTTACTAATAAGCTATGTAGCAGGATACTCATAACCCACAACTGTACATGGATCAACTTATATCTGATACAAACATGCATAGGAGAAAGACTACACATCTAGATTGATTGCCTGGCATATCAAGTATTATATATATCTAGAGTGAGGCTATATTACTATGCATAGCGCACTTTGGTCCGTACTATGGATGCATATTTTTTTTTTCAAGTCCAAACAGTCGATCCGTTCTGCTCAACACGATCTCCATATGAAAATGTGCTTGGATGCCAGATTTTACATTTTTTAGAATCGTTTTACTATTTTTTTAAATAGGTACAAAATCACTTCAACTAAAGATTCTAGACCATTCGAAAGTAGTGAATTTGTACCTATCTATAAAAAGGTAAAAAAGTGAAATTTGGTCTCCAAGTACAATTTTAATATGGAGATCCCGATGAACAGTTGGGATTGACTATTTAGACTTCGAAAATAAAGATATGGATCTGTAGTATGGACAAAAGTGCACTATGCATAGTACTGTAGCCTCACTCATATATATAACTCAACTATTACAGTCAAGGATACACGCATAACTGGCAGGGACTCTGAGCAAGCAGTCACAGAGGACCCGGCTGCTGTGCTCTGGGAAACTAAGGTTGGAATTGCCTATTTTTATGTAAAGTTCAGAGCTATAGACCCTGAATAATGCATCGATGGTTTTGCATTTTCTCCCTGAAACTTCATGATATCTACTCTTTTCCTTTTACTTGCAGTTCCTCTTTTTAATCTCCCATATCCACCTTATCTTATGTATATTTACTTTCTGAGAAACAAAAAGTTTCATAATTATATACTTGATTTCATATTTATTATTTTTAAAATTTAAATTAACATATTAGTATCATTTAGGAATATACCTTTGAGCTATGCATTAAAATTAATACAATTTTAACTTAACATATTAGTACGTGTAAACATCCCGTATCCTAAGATTTTGGAAATTGCTATATCACACTATTTGTATCATAATCCAATAACAAACTCGTATCTGTATCTCTGCAACAGTAGGCAATACAATGTAGTTCTAACTTATACAGATTACAGAAAAAGGGAAGCTATTAATATAGCAAGATTGCAAGCTTCACTTTGTATATGCACCTCAAGAACTTCAATTAAGTCAGGTGTACGTGAATAATTGGAAAAGGGGGGAAAAAGTACCTACAAAGCAGATGCAGAACATTTCATACTGGTGGCCTCAAAAATTAACACGGATCAGGCGAAAAGCCACCTACAACCTTTTATATACATCCTATAATTCTACATATTCAAAAGCTATACCCAAAAAAGAAAATGAAAAGAATGATCACCAACCTGAATATCTGAATTAATGCAAAGAACTCGACAGTTCTTCGACCCAGTTCAGTTAGCCGCCTGTCGTCTCGATCATAGTGATGGACACTGCTTAAATCCTCCCCAGAATTCCCTTCCTGAATACATCAAAGTAAATAGTTGGATTCTGATAAACCAGAAAATACTCAATAGTTGAACACTATTTTTTGGTAATGGAGAAAAAACATATCTTACATTTTGCAACTTCTAACCCTTTTTTTCTGACTAAAATGAAAAGTTTAACTTACTGGGCTTGATTTTATAGTGAAATTTCACTCATGAGTCATTTTGCAGCACTAAATGTGGAAATATTGGCTATAAAAATGCAGGCTGGGAAATGTTACAAACAGCAAACACCCTTGCAAAACATAGTAAACAACTAAATATGAGACTATCAACACAACATGAAAATATTCTTTGCACCATGTCCTTCTGAATTACATTAGAAGATATCAAATTTATCCTCGCTCCTCAAGGTTTGTCTCAAATCCAAATAATGAGACATATAATAGGGGTAATTCAGGTGCTTCAAAGACATTACAAGATTAGGGGGGTGAAATATCCCTGTTTTGTAAAGTATAATTTATGTTCTTTATTATTTATTTAAAAAATTTAATAAGGGCTTTAGATGAAACTATTCTTTGCAAATACAAATGAATAAATAAAACTTGTATGCAAACTTCTTCCACCTTTGTGCGGTTTTGTGACCCCTTGTCATCCTTAGCCGGAGCAGTCTGCTGGGGCCAGGTGTCAGAAACGGCTCGTTCAATCAATGTCACTACATCATCAGCCAGCATGAATGTGTCTTGATCAATGTACACCATAGGGTATGGGACCCACACCTCATCACCATTGGATAGGAAGCACTTCTTGTTCATGCTCTGGTACTCCAGCGATTTGAGGCCACTATACATTGAATCCATCACCAGAGTTGATGTCACTTCCTTCTCGGCAAAGAAGTGCTTTACTAGAACCTTTAGAATTGTGTCAGTTTTCTCTCTTGACATGCGCCGCTTTGTGGCCGGATCAATGCTAAGCCAGAAGGCACGAAAGCTGAAAAAAATTACAAATATGCGAGTTCAGCATTATAATTTAATTGTCAGTATCGTTCTCAGTATCTGTCTGCTTGCTGTTCTAAATAATACTTCACTTATAAGTGTTATTGCATTTCTTTATGAAAACTACATCAACTTTTTAGTTAAATATTTTTGTTCCTGTGGCTTGTGGTTTGGCAATGGTGCATTTGAGACAAGGAGAGGTTAGTTTAACATAAAAACTAGAGTTCTCCGCAAAAAGTTAATATCCTTAATACTGGTAATCTACAATTCAGTACCAGCACCAATCAAATCTCTATCTCCTTCACTACAAACCTTGTAATATTTTTCCTACCTTATTCGGTGCTTAATTTAATTAATTACATAATTGAGATATATTCCAACTTAATGGGTCTTAAAATAATAGAAAAAAGAAACAATACTCATGCACCATATAAATTTTGCTCACCTGGACCAGCGCACTTTATCATCAACCAAACGGCTAAGCTTCAACCTTCGATCATCAATAAAGCGCCGGCAAATTTGATCTATGTTTGTTATGTAGACCCGTACAAGTTCTCTCCTATACTGACAGTCGAGGCATCGGAACGGACGCTCTGCCTTCTCCCTCAATTTTCAAATAGCACAAAACACACATAATACAAACACATTTAGCACTCCCAGGAATAATTCTATAACAAAAGGAAAAGTTCTATGTGTGCTCCCACTAAATTCTCAAAATATATGTCAAATGCAATAATGATTTGCAGCAACTAACAGCTAGGTTAGGCATCTTTGAAGGACAAGGCAAAAAGAACAGAATGGTTATGAATGATACTTTTTTGGGCTTTTCAAGAGGTATGATGATATTTTCTCAATTTGAAAACAGTACAACCTCCCAACTCAAATGAGCAAAATGAAAACTAAAAGGAAATCAATAGGATGATACCTAATAACTTGCACTTGAGCCTTAATGATGAGAACGTCGTCAACTACAAAACCTTCATTTAATTTGGAAAGCTCCATGAACTTCTTCCAGCCCCAGTCATGCTCCTTCTTCCAAAATCGGTGCAATGTATCTGAAAGTATAAACCGCTTCTTGACATTTGTTCTCCTCATTTTTCTAGGATATTGTTCACTTTTCTTTCTTTTACAAAGTTGTCTTTCATTGATACTCTTTTTTATTTTTAAACAAGACTGAGGTGACACTTAAACACTTAAGTTTCTGCCAAATAGACAAAAGACTAGATGAATCCTTTCAGCAATGCAAGGGGTGAAGGCTAAAATATACACTGGTACGGCAGCTGTAAAACTAAAAACGAAAACTGACCTGAATACTTTGACTTCTTAGGATCTTTGTTAACTACTGCTATGGTGAACTGTGCAAAATGACTCCAACCTGAATGAGAAGGCACATCAAAGTATTAAGAACATATAAAGGAATTGTCTTAAACGGAGACAAGTTTACATAATAACAAAAACAGAACAAAAAGGAAAAGCATTTTGAGAATCCAAAAAGAAATGAGGGAGAGTTCATGTGATATGTACCAGGGAGAAGTTTATCATGGTTAGCGACACAGAGAAACAATGACAAGTGATTGAAAACATCGCATCCTTGGGGGTAGATTAAAATATACCTACAAAAGGATTTAAAGATTTTATTGAGTTAAAAAAACTGGGCATAAGAGTCTTTTGTCATATTTTTTTTTTTGTTGAGTAGTAGAGTTTATAATCAGTCTTTTAACCATGCAAAAAGTTTCTTTCCAAGTTTGGATAGTAGAGCAACGATCCAAACCATCTTTTGTACTTAAGACTAGATCAAGTCACATGCAACCAAAATTTAATCATATTTCGGAAAAAAATTAATTATCTCAATTAAATTGGTACAGTTCCTACCATTTGTAACCACCAACATCAAAGGAGTTGCTTCTCAGCTCTCTTTTGTTGATTTGGGAGAAACTTTCAATCTTCCATGTGAATCTACCAAATAATTCTGACGGCTTGGGACCTGGCATTAGAGGTTGTAGAGATCAAATTATACACCGATGAGATAATTTCTAGCCGACAAATAGAAACCAAATTAATCACTAGAGCAATCGGGATAAGTTACAGTCATTACTCATAAAAGAATTAGCGAAAAATTAAAATATATAACAGCTCGCTTAAATTGGGCCTGAATTGACAGGCTTTGATTTTGGGCCAATTTTCGAAAAGAAAATTTCCTCGTGTCCTAAGCTGTCCCTCGTTTTGTATTTGTAGAAACACGTGGAACACAAGTGTAATAAATAATCTGTAGTAGTATCGTTTTTCTTTGTTAGTACAAATAGCTCTATTGAGCTACAAGAAAAGACAAGTGAAATAATTAAATGCTACAAATCAGCAGCGGGATATATACATCTAATAGGATTTAGCTGGCACATGGCAATTTTAAGTATTAGTGTCATCCGGATAAGATACTAGGTAATCTTAGGTTAAAATCAATTACAATTGCTTACGTCAGATTGGGTCTATAAGAGTATACCCTATGTCTACCGAACAATAGTAAAGTAGAAATGGCATGCCTTCCCTTACACAGGCAGTGGATTTTACATATTTTTCAGCATTTCATATTATGCATTGTCAAATTTAGCTGAAGTAGCAGCAATTAACTATCCTAAACCATTACGTTAGACAAACCGAGAAGAGAAGAGTAGAGAACAAACCACAATCTTCATCATCTGTGTCATAGTAAGGTGGAGAGGTCGAAGGAGTGCCGTTTTCCACTTGCTCGGAAGAGCGGGACCACTCAGCCAGGGACTCACCGGACTGGCATCTCTGATCAGTTGAAATTGCATCCAAGTCGGTGTCTTCAGTTAGCATACCGGCCATTGCCAATTCCTGACCAGTTTATTGTATCGTACCAATCTCCTTCTTCTTCACCTGAATAGAGAGAGAGGTTAAATTGAGAAATATCAATGCCAAACGAGAAAGAAAACAAAATAGCTTTTTTTAATCCAGTTTACTCAAGTATGGAAATTATAGGTCGGTGATTGGCTTTCCTCTAACAAAGCAGATTTTGGGGGAAATAGTTCAGCTCAGATCGAGATTTTTATTAAAAGCGGGCTTAAACCTTCCCAAATTATAAAAAATCAATAGAAAAAAGCCCGACAAGTAATGAATTCAAATGCGGAGAAGATTCTCCAATCGATCTGTGGAGACCAGAAGGGGATCTAGACCTGTACCTCAAAAAACCTCGAGCCGTCCTTGGCCTTCCTTGGAGAAAAAAGGAAAAAGGAGAGACGAAGAAGGAAAGAGAAAGAGAAAGAGAAAGAGATAGGAGGGATTTGGGGATTGGAGGTGAAAAGAGAGACGAGGAAGGAGGCGATGAAAATTTTATACGGCGATGAAATGAGAGGAGCTTATTACGTTTCTTTTTTTTCTTTCCTTCTCAATTTTTATCATCATTTATTTTATTTATTTATATTTATCTACCTCGGAATGAACTGTGATGAAGTAATAATACGCTGTTACTACACTACAGCCTTCTGGGGTTTTGTTTTTGTCTCAGAGCAAATTCCTTTTTTCTTTTTTTGGTAATTTGTCCCAAAAAAATATTTATTAACCAAATTGAGTCTTTGACTATTACACGGCAGATACAACAAACAAGGATAAAAAAAATAGAGAAGGATTATTTTTTGGGTTATACACATTTTCTTAATTTATCCTAAAGATCAGCACAACGGGAATATTATAAAAAAAAAAAAAAAACACGTGTCGTTTGTGATTTTCCATGCTCTGGTTATATTTATTTATTTTTATTAGGTAATGTGTGGAGTGTCAGATTCTATGACCTATGAATGTGAATAATGAAGCCTGAAATTTTGAAAACATTGTATTTTCATTTTACATGGGGTTTCCTTTTTTATGTTCATTACTCATTTCTAAGTTAGAATAGTTTTGGAGTCGAAGATTTAAATTGAGCACACCGAGGGCGATCAACTATCTATTGTTTTATTAAATTCTCTTGCTTGCAACTAAACACCGCCAATTTGGATGTTTATATTAAATTCAGCACACAGAGGGCGATCAACTAAAAACCGCAAATTAATTTAGGGTTCGTCTAAACCGATATTATACATGTAAATTTTCTTATGATGTTCTCTATCATCATAGACGTTGAATTTTTATATATGAAATCTAAAACGTTAACTTTGTAATAATTGGTTTCCATATTAGTTTCCATATTTGTTAGAAAAAGGGGACATCACAGTAGAACCCAATTTAATCCAAGTTTGGGACAAAATTCTTATTCTAACGACTAACGAGTCCCGAGAGGAGTCAAATTCTAAGGGTCCAGCTTACGTCAATCTCCCGACATTTTTATTAGTACCCAAAGTTTAATAGAAATTAATTAATATATCCAAGTTTGCTGGAAATTAATAAAAATACGCCTACTGATCAGAAAATGGCCGGTATCATATTTAACCAATTACCGGCCGGTAAATAGCCGGTACCCGTATTATTATTATTTTTATTTTTTGGCTGTTTTAGGGTTTATTGGAGTATTTTCCGTTTAGATTTTTATTTTTTGGTTGTTTTAGTATTTTTTTTTTGGCTGTTTTAGGTTTTAGGGTTTATTGGAGTATTCTTTTATTAACTACCGGCCAGAAAATGTCCCGGGTATTTGAATTGGTTGATTAAATAATTAAGTAAGAAAAGAGTTAGAGACTTACCATACAACTACGGCACATGTAGGAGTACAGATGGACTAGGACAACCCCACCCCAGTTGTACGGTGACGGCTGAAGTGCTCTCGCAACTTCTTCATCCTCAGATGGAATTTGGACTTGCCACGATCCTCAATGAGAGAGTGAGAATCAGCTCCCAACAACTCCTCGATCTGAGCACCAAACTTAACGCTGTCAAATACACCACCAATGGGGGTGCCATTGATAGGCAAACCCCAAAGGGCACTCACATCCTGAAGTGTCACTGTATCTCTCCGAATGGCATGTGGAACGTGTGCGTCTCGAAACGCCATCGCTCCACCAGTCCTGCGATGAGAGATGCATTGATGATGCCACTCCCAGTCCGTAAGATGTCCACAACCTGGTAGAGGCCCAGATTGATGAGGTACTGGTCCATCATCTCGTAGTACTGCATGTGAACGAACCGCAACTTCACATCTAAAAGAAACGTATCATGCGTTGAAAAAAGTAATCCACATGGTGTTAGCACAATAAAATTTAAATTCAACAAAAAATACGTACCTCATGAGAGGCTAGTGAGACTCGGTGCTCGCGGTGGGGCATCAAGAGGAGAGGACTGAAATGCTTTCTGCTGCTAGTCTCGATCGGCTTGCCAACTACAAGTGGTGCTGGACGAGTCTTAGGCTGTCCTCTAGCCATCATAATGTCAAAAATAAAATTTTATTAACTTGCGCTAAGTAAATCCTAAACCCTAATTTCGATAAAATATGCTAAGAAGGGCCAAAATAGGCTTAATTATGCTAAAATAGGCCAATTGCGATAAAAATAACCTAAAATATACTATAATAAGCTAAGTACCCTAATTTCGGTAAAATATGCTAGAAAGAGCCAAAATAGGCTTAATTATGCTAAAACAAACTAAAATAGACTAATTGCGGTAAAAATAACCTAAAATATGCTATAATATGACCTTGGTTTCATCTCCCTCTAATTTTATTTTGAAGTTTTAAGTTTTGGGGGAGAGATTCTCCTTACTTCTCATTCTTTTCTAGATTTAGGAACTCAAATAACATTCAACATGTTGCTTCTCTTCCTAAAATTTACATTCCACGGATGTGTGTCCAACATTACAACAATAATTGCAAAAAGTAAGAGATGGTTTACGGGATGTTGGACGGCCAATTGATTCCAAATTCGATCCTTGCCTGAAATTGAAGTGGAAAGGCCATTTTGATTCTTGAGTTTGACTCTTTGAATTGTATTCCACTTTGGTTTATTCACACTTTTATATTTCACATTTTTACTCTTGTTCCTAGTTAACTCAAACTTTTTAGGATGTTGGGTAATACCTCTTGTTGACCAATTACTTTGAGTCTCATATTTACAACATTCTTCAACATTCTTATAGTACCATACTCCATTTTGATTTCTAAAGTAGTTTTTAGATGGTTCTTTTGGATCAAAGTTGTGTTTTTGTTTGATTGAAAAGTAATGTATTTTTTGTTGTCAAATTTAAGTTTTGTAAATTTTTTATCATCAAACATTTGAGTTTGTTCCCCTTTATTTTTATGGCTTTACGAGTGATTAAATTGTAATAAGGATTAACCCTTCTCATATCCAAGACCGAGTTTCCCAAATTCTCGATCTTCTAGTTGATATCTCGCTTGAAAATATGGGTCTAGCCTAATGACACTTCTTGATTCATTTGGTGACCTTAAAGCCTTAATTTCGGTTTGTAGTGTTTGTATTCTAACCTTTAAAATCTCATTCTCACCTATATGTGTTTGACAATTATTGACACTATTAGACATTTGTAATTCATTTATTTTAAGTTCACAACTTTTAAGTTTATCTTCTAGAATCGAATATGATACTTTTAGATTCCTATTTTCTTCTGATAAGTGATTAGCTTCTAGTCTAATAGACTCCAAATCTTCTAGATGTGACTTACAAGTATGTGACTCTAACTTGTTTGCCTTGGGTTCAAGCTCAAGAATTTTAGACCTCAATTTGTGTATTTCTTCTTTATCAAGCAAATCTGAATTTGCCACATCTAGGAGTATTCTCAATCTATTTTCATTTTCGGATGTTAGATTCTTCTTACAAAAAATGCTTGATTCATTTGTGAATGTAAGATCATTTGACAAGTTGGTTTGAGTCTCTTTGGTTTCTAATGAATTACTAGTGGACTCACTTTCGGATTCATACCCATTTACTCCAAAATTTAAATGTACCTTGTTTGAGGTGCTTGATGACTCGTCGCTTGAGTCATTCCTTTTGTTCCGAGACTTGGCCACTTCTCTAAGAATCTCG
Organism: Carex parvula; assembly: GCA_025461045.1. NCBI lineage: Eukaryota > Viridiplantae > Streptophyta > Magnoliopsida > Poales > Cyperaceae > Carex > Carex parvula. The sequence goes on along the minus strand of JAJGRW010000669.1, from coordinate 55,023 downwards.
ATAGCAAATTTGTCGGTGATGTTGTGGTTGGTAATGATTTCCTCCATGTCCACATCGAAATATTCATCATAATTAGCTATCAAAGTTAATTTGACTTCTTGCTCTTCATTTGTCTCTGTATCGGATTCTTCATCACTACTCACATCGGAGTATTCATTCAATATGCCTGTAAAGCTTTTAACATTTGCTTACCTTGATTTTTGTCATTAATCGGCCTCGATTGTCGAACTTGTCTTCCTCCTTCATCTTTTTCTCTAGAAAAAAGCTTGAAGCAAGTTTGCATAGAATGTCCTTCCTTGTGACAAATGATGCACATAGCTCTCTTGTTCTTCCCTTCACGTTTCTTGTTGTATTTTTGTTCAAATTCTAACATACCTTGAAGTATTTTTGATAGAATGAAGGAATCTTTTGAGGCTTCTTGATTTATTTTGTTAAAATGATCATTTGAGAATGTGATATTTGAGGAGTTGTAGGCTTGCTTTTTGTAAGGTTTTTGTTTTTGAGCTGGGAGAGCTATGGTTTTAGATGTTTGTTCATGTCCTCCGGCTTGTCGAAGTTTCTCTTCACAACTTCTAAGATGTGCGAATAGTTCATCCGGAGTGAATGGTTGTACTCCTGAGAGAACTTCAAGAGCGCTAATCATCGATTCCCATCTTGGTCTCCTAAGCATCACATGTAAAATCTTTCCTATAACTTTATTGTTAGATATAGGTTCACCTAATTCAATTCATTTTGCATTTGTGACATCCTATTATACATATCCTCAACTGACTCACTATCTTCTATATCAAACATTTCAAATCTAGTTTCTAATCCGGTAAGATTGGTTTGTTTAATTTGGACATTACCTTTATGGCTTCCCACATTTCTTTGGCGCTAGTCATGTTACCAAAGATCATGGCTACCGATTCACTAACTGCACCATATATTACATTTACTGTATTGTCATTTTCTTTCTTCTTCAATTTTGAATCGGCAATAAGTTTGGTTGAGTTGGTCTCGGTTTCAGCGGTATACCCATTTTGGACTATATCCCATACTTCAATCACAGTTAAGTAATTAACCATTTAGGTTTTCCAATGACTAAAGTTCTTCATCGAATTGGTTAGCATTGAAGGTTCTCTAACATATCTAGGATTGAATAGTGTCATTATTAGATCTAATATAAAGGTTCAATTAAGTGTGTCTTAATTTGAAATGTCCTGCTCTGATACCACTTGTTGGTCCCTAAGGCACCTTGAGGAGGGGTGAATACGGGACATTTTAAAATTTAAAGCTAATTTATTATAACTATCGTGTGTACATTATTCTTGGCAGAAACTCGAATAACGTTAAACTAAGCAAGTGTGTGTAAAGTAAATAGAAGAGTTAAGAGTCACTTGACACGAGAATTATTTACGGAGTTCGACACTAACACCTGTCTCTAGGACTTTACGACCTTTGAGATGGTGCGCCTTTCTTTACGTAATGAGAAAGGAGTACAAGGTGGAACCGATGAGCCCTTACAAACCTTGGAAAGTCACACGGAATGGCTCACTAAAGGCTCAAGTGTATGAATCAAATAAGATGATCACTTAAGGATCACTCTACTTCTTACAAGATTATGGTTGAGTATGCTGAGATTGGTGTTTGCATATTGAAGTTATGTGCACAAGCAACAATGATTTTTTCTAGATCTGAAAGGAATTCAGAATATTACAATAATGGGCGGCTAGAGTGATAATCCAAACCTAGATTTTATTTCTATTTATAGGTAACTGTACAAAATCAGGTATTTGGTCTTAACCATTGCAACGATTGATTAACCGTTACAACGGTTGCCACCAAACTATAGGTTTGGCTGCCTACGAAATCCTAACCGTTGTTAACTGTTACAACAGTTGTCACAATGGTTATTCTCTGGATATTCTGAGTAACGTTGCAATGGTTGTCACAACGGAATAAATCGATTTGACTATGTTTAAATTATTCCGTTGCAACAGTTATTTAACCGTTACAACGGTTAAGGTAAAATACCTCATTCTCAAGCATACTTTACCAATTTTACAGATTTCTAAACCTAATCTCGAGATGATACTTCTAGCTCCAATGCTTGGTTCTTCATGACTCATTCTTGATTAATTATTGCAATTCATCATGTATCCTTGATGTGTACTTTAGTAATTCATATCGCCATGAACCTGCAAATATCTCAAGACACGAAACTGTAAAATTCAATGAATATATGTTTTGCAAATCTAGTCAAACAGACAACTAGATTATGGCACAATCCAACACTTAAGCTATGAATTTCATAAGACAAAATCAACCACAATGCTTATGCTATGGTCAATTGCAATTATATTGAGCAACCTTTCCTCGAATACAACTGTTGGGTAATGCTCTAGGCTAGCAGGTACAATTTTAAAATTTTCTAGCGTCTAGAGACGATCTTACGATATAATATGCAATTAATCTCACGCATTTTATAGATTGTGCCACACGCATGATCTAGCAAATTGTTATAACACATACCTCTCCAACATTTGGAAGGAGACAGGTTGTTGATGAAGCCAAAACATATAGTGAAAATCCATATATTTTCTTCCAAAAAATGGCGAAAAGCGAATGCAAAGTAATCATTTTCCTGATTTATTTACCTTAAATGTGTTTTTAGGTCTTTTTGGCAGGTTTTTGAGAAAGTTGCGTATTTAGGCCAAAAACAGAGCAAAAGTGTCAAATTTAAGCGATTTCTGAAGATAACACTAAATCAGGGCATCACATGGAGCATGCAACACCTCACACGAAGTACACACCATGCGAAATGGTGAAATTACTGCAAAATCTACTAAGTCTGGAAGTCGTGCGGGGTCCCCTATGCCGCACGATCCGTGGACTCAATCTGTGGACTGTGTAGATTCTGATCAAATCTCCACCATTGATGCTATTTTCAACAGAATTCTTCTAGATGGACGTAATTTCTTCAGCGGCAAACTTTCATAGCTATTTTTGGCTTCATCTAAGCAAACTTGAAGTGCACTCCAAGTTTGCACTACCTCCACTTCTTCCACTACCCATCTCTCATATTAGGAAGACTATAAATACCCCTCTTGTAATTGATTTAGTGTGCATGTTTAATTGTGTTAAGTCCATAGAATAGAGGTTAGCAATTTTCATTGCTAGGTTAGAATTGGCAACCCAAGTTTGCAATGGAAACTCCGGGAAATATACCCTTGTGAAACTAGTAGATGAAAGTACTTGGAGAGGGGGTGTATGGCCATTTAAAGGCCACTATAAATTTTATAATAGAAATCTACGCCCGAAGAGTTCTGATAAAGCCATGGGTTGGAAGTTCTAGCCAAAATTTAGTTGCGCCAACTTATAGAACACAACGAGAACCATACACTCCCGCCGTTCCTCCAACACAACGAGAACTATACACTAATCCAGAAACAGACAGTCCCTACACTCCACCAGCACCCTAATCAATACCTCAACCAATACTCCAAGTTTCATCCCCACCTAGACCGGTGCATGTGGCGTCTTTACTATTACCTCTACCAGAACCTTACCCCAGACCGGCACCAGTAGACGATGAAATTAGGTAAAATTTTGAAAATATTAATGAAATTTCGGAAGAAGATCTGCAAAGTGGAGATGAATTTGAGGGAGAAAACTGGGACTCTGATCACCTGGAGGGTTGTGGTGAAGATGGTCCAGTTGAAACAGCTCAATTTGTTGCCAGATATGAGAATATGCCGCTTAGTGGCCAGACTGATACGCACACGTTTCCAGACTTCAATGATGTATCTGAGTTTAGAGAAGCAGATATTGGTTACTATAGGCAACGTATTGAGTACAAAGGCGAGCTGGCGTCGGACCAATATTATAAAAGCAAAGATGATCTAATTAAGAAGATTAGAGAGCACCATATTACTAAGAATCAGGAGATTATAATAAAAAAAGTGATAGGGATCGGATTCATGTGGTGTGCAAGGACCCGCGTTGTGATTACAAACTTAGGAGAAGACCAGTAGGATATGGATATGCATAGGTTATAACGAGGCAATACAAGCCTCACACATGTAGGACTGAGTATACAAGGACCGACAATGAATGTCTGACGGCATCAATCATTGCGGATGTCATAGAGAGAAGCATTAAGAAAGACCCTTGTATGAGCATCCAGACAGTGGCAGACTGTGTTTTATTTGTGTATGACAATGTAACCCCAAAATACAACTGACTATGGAGGGACCGTGAGCTTGCAATAGCCCGACAATTTAGGAGTTGGGAGACTTCATACAGCTTGCTGAGACCACTGTTAATGGCAATTTGTGACAAGAATCTCGACTCAAAGTACCAATTTCTGACCAATCTGATACGAGATAAAGAACCGCAAGAAATTATGAGACATGCTGTTCAGTTCAGAGCTGTAGCCTGGGCTTTTGGTCTATGCATTACAGTGTTTCAGTATTTGAGACCAGTGATAAGCATAGATACATGCTTCTTGTCTAGGCGGTATGAGGGGAGGCTTTTGATAGCTTGCGACTATGATGTCGAGAACCAATTGTTGCCTATTGCATTTGTAATTGTGCACAAGAAGGATAGTGAGAATTAGGTTTTTTTCTTGCAGTGGTTGAGGAATGAAGTGCTCGGATATGATAAATTCTTATGTGTTATATCAGACCAGCATAAGGGGATTAAAGCTGCACTGACAGCAGAATACAGATGGTATCCTGAGCTTTTTGTGCACAGGTTTTGTATGCAGCATGTTGCTGACAACCTGGTCCAGAACTGTGGAAAGGACAAGTGGTACAGATGGAGGTTCAGAGAAGGAGAAGAAGAAGCCAAGAAGATTGAAAGAGATGTTCGAAGAGTTTGCTCAGGTATGTCTAATTTATAACATTTTATTAATTATTTTATAAGACTATTCTGAAAATGAAATAACATATCTTTGTTTTGTGCAGCTAAATCCAAGGTGTAATGTATTTTTAAGGAAGGTGGGCAAGGTACGTCCTAGTGATGCGATGGAACCGTCTAATTATGAGAAGATTCTCCAAACCTGTGATGGAGGATTCTGGTTTGGTATCATGACAACAAACGGCTCCAAGTCGCTGAACAATGTCTTCCGAAAGAGCTGTAGAATGCCCGTGGCTGCCATAATAGAGGATACGTTCTACAACAGATGGTTTGTTGAGCGAAGACAGTGAGTAATGGAATTAAAAGACAAAAACCAGGTTATTTCCGATCGGATTTTGCAAAAGATCAAAAAACATTAGAAGAAAGCTGCAAGAATGCATTTGGTGCATTATATGTACGGCCAAGGTCAGTACCAAGTTTTATCCCCAAATGAGTATGTTCCTTGACCCGCAGCGACATAGGCAATATGGAACTTACTCACAGGGAGTTGGTGTACATTGTGACACGCGGTCCCGACAACCAAATGGATGTACTTGCAGAGGGATCCAATTAACTTCTATTATGTGCCCTCATGTCTTAGATGTTTGTCGTGACAGAAACTGGTGCGAGGACCAATTTGTTGCAGATTGGTATACTGTGAACTATCTTGAAAGTACTTGGAGTGGGGTGTTTGTTCATATTGGCAATATGCCAAAATGGCCTGCTAATACTGAAGCAAGAATCCTTCCGAGCAAGGGTTGGATTAGGGTTGGGAGGTAAAAACATATCCGTCATGTAATGACGATGGATGAAATAGAAGGTAGATGAAGGGGGCATCAGCCTCGCCGTTCCACTACCAATAGGCAACAAAGAGATGTAACATTCATCAAAAATTATATTTCTTTCTAATTATACCAACTTACTAAGTAACAAATGAAAATGCAGAGGCAAGAAATGCAGCAAATTCAGTAGAAAATGAGCGAGTTATGACAGAGGCAAGTGGGTTCGGAGGGTCACGGCGTAGCACAGCTATAAGCCATTTAGATGCATATGCTATGTTTGCATAATCAATGGGAGAGGCAGTTGCCATAGGAGGAGAGGTAGTTGGGGTGCAAGAAGAGCCATCTGGAAGCCAACCAAGGAGGTCAACTAGTAGGCGTACAACAAGGGCATCTGCAAGCCAAGCGGGCCATCTGGGAGCCAAGCATGGCCATATGGGAGTCAAGCAGGGCCATCTGGTAGGCAAGCAGGGCCATCTGGTAGGCCATCTGGTAGGCCATCTTCTGGAACTGGTTTCTTTCACGGATTTAGTGTTAGGTATGGTAGTAATAGGTGATTTATATGCATGTTGTGAACTTGTTTATTTAGATGATTCTTTCAGAACTTTTTTATTTGCAATTTGTGTGGACTTTATTTGCAAATTGCGTGGTCCTTTTTTTTGTAATTTGTGTGTATTTTACTATTTTGTACATGACTCTGAATTAGCGGCGAATTTAATTGTGACTCTGAATTGGCTACCAGACTCTTTTTTATTTACAATTTGTGATGCAAGTCTGACTTGGCTGCGAATTTAATTATGACTCTGAATTCTTTCTCACGCCTTCATCTTTAAAGAAAACAACACATGACTACTAAATAAAAAGTAATTCTTATTTAATTAATACTAAAAAAATTACAACCTAATTCATCTAACTACAATAATACTACCTCTTAAAACTAAGCTCAAATGCATCCAAATTTTAAACCCTACTAATACTACTTCTTAGAACGAGACAATTTTGCCTGATCTGGATCAGTCACAGTAGACGAAGTGGTAGCCTTACCAGTATAAGTATACGGAACAAACTCATCGTCCGATGTTGATGGCTCTGGATCAACCTTCTTTTTTTGAACCCATAGCCTTAGGGGTTTTCCACAAAGTCATCGTCTGAAATTTCATACCTACGAAATTTCTCCTGTATGAATGATTGACATTCCTTTTATCACGGCATACTGCACAGTTGTTCTTTTTTTCCTTATTTTTATCCCGATCACTACTGATCCTCCTCTCGCTATGCCACGATTGGATGACCTACCTCGGTTGCTATTGTTCATCCTTTTGGCTCTTTCAAATATCGGTCTTTTGGCCTCAAAATCGCCTTCTCTTTCTCTCTGTCCCTTCCTCCCTTTCTCTTTTGTTAGTTGAGTGAGTTGTGAGGGGGCGAGAGAGAAAGATGGAGTATAAAATAACAACAACAAAAATAGGGTACCGGTCGAAAAATAATCGGTATTTAAATAAATAGGGTACCGATCATTTTCTGACTGGTAGAGATATTTTTATTAATTCCCAAGCAACCTGGGTATATTGATTAATTTATAATAAAGTTTGGATATTAATAAAATTGTCGGTGCACATTGCTCGACTTGCCGTATTGATCGGGTTGACCGTATGTTTTCAACATTAGGATAGTGATTTTTAATTAATATATATAGAGTGATGCTATGATGCTTTGGGAAGTAAAGAGGGTGTTTTACTTTTCCGCTCATATCTCCATTTTCAAAGTTCAAACAGTCGATCCGAACTTCTCAACATAATCTTCCTATTGATATGTGCCTGGAAACCAAATTTTATATTTTTTTGGAAATTTTTTACTATTTGTTTAGAATTTTTGAAAATCACAGCTTTTCATTAAATAAAAAATAATAAAAAAATTCAAAAAACAGTGATATTCAAAAATTCTAAAAATTAGTAACAAATTTTCAAAATATGTAAAATTTGGTCTCCAAGCAAATATTATATGAAGATCATGTTGAGAAATTCGGATCAACTATTTGAACTTTGAAAATGGAGATATGAGCGGGAAGTAAAACACCCTCTTTACTTCCCAAAGCACCGTAGCATCACTCTATATATATATATATGAGGAGGGATCAAGTTACAACAAATTTAAGTTACAACAAAGTTACCACAATCATTTTTTTCATTTTCAAAGTCCAAATCGTCGATCCAAACCGTTCAACATGATCTCCACAACAAAATGTGCTTGCAGATCAAATTTTACATTTTTTTTTGAATTTTTTTTACTATTTATTAAGTATTTTACAAAAAATAGTCATATTCAAACCATTGAATTTTGTATCCATCTTAATAAATAGTAAAAATATGTAAATTTGATCTGCAAGCACATTTTATTTAGATAATCATGTTGAACGATTTGGATCGATGATTTGGACTTTGAAAATGAAAAAATGGTTGTTGTAACTTTGTTGTAACTTGATCCCCCCTCATATATATATATATATATATAGAGAGAGAGAGAGAGAGAGAGAGAGAGAGAGAGAGTGGCTAATATCAAAACATTTGCACCAAGCTCCTCGTGCAACCAAGTTGTTTTTGGATTTTCAAAGTTCAAACAGTCAATCCGAACCGTTAGATGTTCAATCTAATTAAAATCTGCTTGGAGACCAAATTTTATATTTTTTGGAATTTTTTTACTATTTATTAAGCCACTTTGAAAATTACTGATCGGGATGAATAGTAAAAACGTGCAATTAAATTTTGGACCATGTGATCAGTAATTTTCAAAGTGGCTTAATAAATAGTAAAAAAATTCCAAAAAATGTAAAATTTGGTCTCCAAGCAGATTTTAATATAGATATCACATCTAACGGCTCGGATCGACCGTTTGGACTTTGAAAATTCAAAAATGACTTGGTTGCACGAGGGGCTTGGTGCAAACATTTTAATATTAGCCACACTTTCTCTCTCTATATATATATATATATATAGAGAGAGAGAGAGAGAGAATGGCTAATATACAAACGTTTGTCCTGGACTCAGGAACAAACGATTCGGTTCTCTAATTTTCAAAGTCCAAACAGTCGATCCAAACTGTTAAATATTCAATCTATGTTAAAATGTGCTTGGAAACCAAATTTTACATTTTTTAGAATTTTTTTACTATTTATGAAGCTGGTTTGAAAATCGCTGATTTTATTAAACTTATGCACCATTGAAAAACAGCAGTTTTCAAACCGTATTGTTGATATACTAGAGGAAGCGTATTAGCCGTACTCTATATATATATATATATATATTTTAAATGTTTAGCATTTTAGCAACTTTCTTTTAATATTTTTTTTCATTTAACATTTGTGCATTTACAATTCTCAAAGACGTGTCTGATGATAAGCATGAAAGTACAATGATGATCACCTATGTGACTTTTGTACAAGTGTGTTAACCATGACAAAGAGATGTTAAAAGAAAATAACTAAGTATTTACAAAAATAATATTTTTGTTAAAGTAACTTGTTCAATACTTTTAAAAATAAACAATCACACAATTCATATTTTTCATGATTATATGTTAAAAGCAACTATTTTTGTGTTAAAGCCAATTACTTGTGTATTAAAAGTACAATATCTGTTAAGCCACAAGGCCCACAACACTTCGAATCCTCAATTCGTATCACAGATTCACATTTATATTTTTCTTAATCCCATTAACATGGATAAATCCTCAAAATTATAACACATTAACACCTAGTATATAAGAACATCTCAACTTTATGCCAAGAAAATGCGAAGAATTTATTCATTTCTCAATTCTGAAATATACAAATACATTCAACAACTAGATTCCAATCTCAATTCTCAAATATACAAATACACTCAAGAAAAGACAGATAGCTAACAAGACCATCTCATTTATTCATTTTTAATGCATTAGACATTAACAACGCTAATTAAGTTTGGCTTTTAAAATAAGATAAAATCTCGGAAGTCACCTCCTCAGCTTTTTCCTGCTGTATGAAATGGTAACCGTCAATTGAAACCACATCAAGATTTGGTACAACTTCCTTTAGACCTCCACCTTTGACCATCATCTCGGTTCCATAAGTGTTGTAGCCAATATCTCTCTCGACTAGAATGAATTTGGTGGGGACTTCAATTTTTGCCCCTTGCCATGGTGCCATGAGTTCCCAATTCCTATAATATCACAATTTATATACAAACCAATCATTAGTTTTCACTGTTTTCTGTCTAAACAAAACCAATTTCTTCCATTTTGGCCTGAAAATTATGTCCCTTTTTCCAAAAAAATAAAAATAAAGAAGATTTATTTCGAAATTACACGGAAGATTTCTCATTTATTACAACCAACACCAAACATCTTCCGAATTTCAATTACTTGACATTAAGGTCCTACAGTTTGAATAGAAGGTATATTCGGTCCATCAACATCTTTGACCCTCTACCTAAGTTTTTTTTATTGTCAATTTTAGCTGCAGTAGGAAAAAAAAATAAAGGAGAAACCCTTGGAGTGCATTTGGTAGATTCTAAAGTTCAAATAAGATGTGATACTGACTCCTTCAAGGAGTGATTGGCCATTTATTGCTTTGTTTATAACTGCTGGGTGTTCATTGCAAACTTCAATCTGTCAGGTTTTAGTTGGAAATGGAAGAAATGCAGCCTATAATTTATAAAGTATAGTTCATTGGGATTTATAGGGAATAAAGTAAAAAGTAAGAAGCTATGTAAAAATTGAAGACCCACGTATCAAAGTTTCTATAGTAGTTTAGGGGTCCAGTAAACCCATTTTTCTGAAATTTCTCAGCAAAATATTGGAGTTCATCCTCGGAAATCCACTCAAGGGGAGAAGGGAGCTCTTCGAGGAAATCTATTATCTCCATTCCAGGTGGAGCACTCAGATTGTCCATTTTTATCGAGAAAAACTTTTTAAGCACGGTTGAAACTTCATACCGAGCAAACGATGCTTCAGCCCTTCCAGGTTCCTGAGTTTGAAATAGAGATCAGAAGCAATTGTTCTTAGCTGTCACTCAAAAATAGCTCAATAAAATTTTGATATTATTTCCAACAAGATCATTTTGAACTCTCTATAAACTTTGTTCAATGTAAATTTGCTAATTTTTTATTCACTTATATTTATTACTTCCTTTCTCCATTTGTATCTGACAGTGCCTCTACTACGGATCAACAGAAAACCAAATGATTGCGGTGCCATGTTGAATAAAATTGCTAAATGAAAATATTGTTTTCTACAGTGACTCTACTACGGATCAACAGAAACCAAATGATACCGGAGCCATGTTGAATAAAAAAACAATAAAGAAGTCTCACAATTCATTTTCAAACGTACACATTAACTAAAAATAGGAAAAGATTGAAAAGAGTTATGGTACAATTATTACCTGGAACTGGTGTATATAACATCCGTCTCCAAACATCTTGAAAATAAGTTCAGTGGGTTTAATAGATGGTGACCTTGGAAAATATGGTAACCCGATATTAACCAGTGCTCTTACCCTTTCAGGCCTAAACTGACACAGGTGCCATGCCATGTAAGCACCCCAGTCATGGCCCACAACGAAAACCTGTGTGTCATAGCATACAAGAGATTGTCAGTTTAAATCTAAAAAAGTTACTAAATTTGAAACAATAACTGAACATAGAAAAAATTCTGCGAGATTGCATATATATTATTGAATTTGATGTCAGGGCTATTATTTTAAACAAAAATTGGTTGATTGATTCTCACATAACCTGACTCTGCTACTATAGCACAGAGAGGAGTACCAGTTTGATATTGTATGCAAAATTTTATGTTTCAGTTTAATAATGACACTTTTACAGAGGTGCCATACGGACAACTTAAAAATTATGAATAATGAGACAAGTGAAACAAATCTAACCCTACCCGAACTGAAATAAACCAGACCCAACCCAAATAGGATCACCAAGAGACGAAATAAATGCACATTTCGTCTCACCCTGCCCAACACTACCGGAATCTGACGTAGCGTGAAACACTGCTAAGTGCTAACCATAACCTAAACCTGGTCCAAACCGAAATCAATTGCCTAATATTAACCAAAGCCTAAAACCTGAAAAAACTGAGCAATCTGACACCCAGAATAACCCCATGACCTGCAATAATTGATATATAGAAAAAATGAATCAACCAAACTGATCACGTTCTAACATCTTACCCTGATCCTACCAAAATTGACACAAATCTGTGTTGACCTGACTAGATCAAAACCCTTTACTGAGCCCCTGGAGTGGGTCACAAGTTGTATCATAGACCTAGAGCATTGAGAAGTTTGGTGCATGGAAAGTGTTTGACAATTTGCCTGGGAGAAGCAAGCAAGACTTACACATGGCAACTCTAAGTGGTCAAGGAGCCCGATGAGATCACCGATAATATGGAAAACGGTATAAGCGGCAGCGTCGGCCGGCGCTTCGGTGTCACCATAGCCGCGCAAGTCGGGAGCAATGGCGCGGTAACCGTTTGCGGCCAAGGCGGCCATTTGGTGCCTCCACGAGAGCCACAGCTCAGGGAAACTGTTCAGAACATGGACAAAGCAAGGTGGTCAAAGGTTAAATTGCACTGAGTTGAGAAACTTTGACTATGAGATTGAGGGTTTTAGAGAGTAGAATTTAAAAACCCGTGGAGGAGGAGAACAGGTGGAGCCGAGAGGTCGCCTTGCTCGGCGACGTGCATAGTTATCCCGTTAGTTGCCACCTGGCGGTGCCGGATCTCGGCGAACCTCTCCTGATTCTCCATCGCTTTCTCTCTCTCTTTGCTTTTGTCCAGTCAACTACTCAACCTCACCGTAGTACTGTACTTTGCAATCGGACTATGGATTAGTTTTTACAAGTTTAAACAGTCAATTCCAACAACTCGACGTGATTGATTTCGATTCCTATATAAAAAATATAGATTAACTGTCAAAATTTATATTTTTTTAGAATTTTCAATTATTTGTAAGATAGATAGAAAATTATCACATCTGACGATCCTAGTTTTTATCAATACAAAAATGGTATGCTTTATTTTATCTAAAAAATTGAAGGGAAGAGACGAAATTCTTTTAATCTGGATCAAATAGAAAGATTTTCGAGCTCACTGGGTCAAAATCGGATCAAACTCAAATTTTGAATTTGAAATCTGAATCGTCTGATCATATCATAACAATTTTGAGATTGGTGAAGTTGATCATTACACGACACATGCGGCACGCTTGTCAATCCGTTTTGTTCCGGAGGCCATTCTGGTTTGCTCTCTTCTCTGAAATGGTGTGATCCGCATTTTGGTGTAATGAGAAATTGGCTGCGGCGGTTTATTGGGTTTGAATTTCCTTTTCGGCATTTTTCAGCGTGGATCAACATTAAGTTCGTATTATTTTACTTTTTGTGTACCAGTTCACCATGGGTCAGTGTTAGTTCGCCTATCTGCATAGGAAATAAATCTGTTATTATTCCAAATAACAAGAACCTGTTATTCCGATTTCAACCGTTGATTTTTGTTGAGATTCGCGCATCAAAAACTTTGTACGGTTAGAATTGAAATAAACCGTTTCAGTGACCATTTGGCACAGTGCATATGCTATATTCCTCCATGATTCTCTAAAAAAAAAGAGTAATTATATCTTCCCCCATCTATCCATCCCCCAACTAACTAACTACATTTTCTAACTATAATTACAAATTCTAACTACCTAATGGCCCTACAAATTAATTACCCAATTTTCTCCCTTTATTTCTTTCCTCTTTCTCCCTCCCTCTCCCACCTCTCCCACCTCTCCCTCTCCACCTCCGCCTCCGCCCGCCTCTCTCACCTCTCCCTCTCGGCCTCCGCCTCCCTCTCCCACCTCCGCCTCTGTCTCTTACCTCCGCCTCCCACCTCCGCCGCCCACCTCCGCCGCCTCTCTCTCCCACCTCCGTCTCCGCCGGGTTAGATCCATCACTGTCGACCGCCGGGTTAGATCCGTCATGTCTATGTTCCTCTTCCTCATGTAGTAGCGAGTTATTTGCAAATAACAAAGCTTCATTAATTGTGAATTAGGCCAGTGCGTACTAAGTACTAAGAAATGACAGAAAAAACAAATTTTGAAAAAATTAGAGGTGTATGAATGAATACTTGATGTTTTAGAAATGAATACTTCAACGTTTATGGATGAATACTTAATATCTTAGGTATAAATACTTTAACTTATATGTATGAATACTTGATATCTTATGGATGAATATTATTCGGCTGCTCTTGTAAAATTAATCGAGATATGCACATATGTTTGTAATACTCTTGGTACATTAACTATTTACACTTACACGACGATGATGAATACTTGCTCGATGAGAGATGAATACTTGTGACGAGGTATGAATACTTGTGCAACGGACAACTCGAAAGTATGTCATCATGGATCTCATTTGAAAGAGAAAATTGTGTAGAAGACATTCGTAGTTTTAGATTTGCAAAATTCCTCACAGATCGTCAGAAATATTGGTTAGATTGAACGGAGAAAAAAAACCCATCTCTAAAAACGTGTAAAAGATGAGTGATTGATGTGTCCAAATATGCTTCTATTGCAAAGATGAATACATTTATATAGATGGATGAATGCTAGTTTTGTTATAGATGAATATTTTTTTGCAAATTTCTAAAATGAGCTGAAGGTTATGCGATCCCCCCACTTAATTAATGCGCTGACGGTTATGCGGTCCCCCACTTAATTAATGCTCTGACAGTTATGCGGTCCCCCACACATGTTGTTTGTGGTCCCCTACTTTTTTATACGCTGAATGTTGTAATATATCCAAATATGTTTATATTGCAAATGTGAATACCTTCATATAGATGGATGAATACTAGTTGTGTTACATATGAATATTTTTCTGCAAATTTCTAAAATGCGCTGACAGTTATGCGGTCCCCTACTTAATTAATGCAACTGACGGGGGATGGTTGACGGGGGATAGCTAGGCTCTCCCAAAAAAAAATATACATATCTTCTCCTTTTTATTGTTCTGCTTACTGTTGCCACACAAAAGTATAAATAAAAAAAGGCAAAATCGGTTATGTACCCATCAAAAGTTAAGAATTTGAATATTTGCCCATCAAATCTTCAAATTGGGATATATGCCCATCAAATTTATAAAATCTTGGAAATTTACCCATATTGATATTAAAACTGATAATTTCAAAAAAAATTTGTATTAAAAAAATTTATTCCAATTTTACCCTCTTCACGCCTCCAGTCGCTCCAGTGTAGCGTTAGCGGTTTCTTTTCCGTTAGCGGGTTCATCCCTGTCAGGGTGCATTGAGTGTGCGGGTTCTTTTCTGTTAGCGGGTTCGTTAGCGGGTTCATCCCCGTTAGCGGGTTCGGAGTGTCAGGGTGCATTGAGTGTGCCCGACATAGTCTAAACGAGAGAGAGAGAGAGAGAGCGATTGTGCTTTGAGCGCCTATGTGCGCGAGATTTGAACGAGAGAGACTGTGCGCGATGGAGAAGAGGGTCAGGAGCGTCTGACGGGAAAAGAACTGGAGCGTGAAGAGGGTAAAATTGGAACAAATTTTTTTAATACAGATTTTTGTTTTAAATTATCAGTTTTAATATCAATATGGGTAAATTTCCAAGAATTTATAAATTTGATGAGCAAATACCCCAATTTGAAGATTTGATGAGCAAATATCTAAATTCTTGACTTTTGATGAGTACATAACCCATTTTGCCGTAAAAAAAATATATTCATAATTTCTTTTTGCCTTCTCTTCAGCTGATTAGTTATCTTTTGAATCTTGTATGGAGCTTGATACCTTTTACTTTCAACAAAACCTTTTTATAAAAATACACACATGACATATAAAAACTATATAAACAACAAAGGGACTTTTTAAAATTCACAGGTGATTTGAATAGAAAGGGTGAATGAGTCGAGCCAGCTGGTATCCTCTTTTATCCAATCTATTTAATATCCTTATAAAGAAAGCCTAGTGAAATAAAATGTGAAATTAGAAAATCCCCTATGATTGATAGGGTTGAACGAGCTGGTATCCCCTATTAGTTCTCAGGGGCGGATTCAGCATTTTCATTAGGGGGGCAAAAAAATATCAAATCGGGTTTAAATACCTAATTGGATTTAAATCCATTAACCAATTGGGTACTCGACAAAAAATAATACTTTAACTTATACTTTCTAATGCTTTGACTTATAATTTCTGATGCTCTGACTTATAATTCTAATTACCAATCAAAATTCAACAGATTTATTTCAATTTTAACTCTAAATTTAACTCGAATTACAAATTAAACGTCCAGAGGGGGGCAAAAAAAATTTCAGGGAGGGCAAAGTCGGTCGGAACCGATAAATCTCCACTAAAACTCAAAATCCAGGAGGGGGCAGCTGCCCCCCCTGGAATACACTGGGTTCGCCCCTGTTAGTTCTTCAATCAAAGGACCAAATTGCAAAGAGGAAACCTTGGTGTATAGGTGTTATGGCATTCCTTTGCCGAATACTTATAAATCAAGGGACTGAATTGCAAATTGGAGAGAATGAGGGTTCACAAAGCAAGACAAGGATCTGTCAAGCACAAACCCTGTGAATTCAGTGACCATGCTCTTTGATTGAAGAACATAAAAGATGAAAATAAATAAAACACAAGGTCTTCTCTGCAAAATTCTCTTTTTGTTCTTTGCCTTACAGTGCATCTTTATGATTTGATCCTGATTTTTGTGCTTCTTTGCAACCTTTGATCTTCTTTCTTTTTCTTTACTATCATGAGTAGATAGTGGGTTCAACAATGAACCAGACAGTAGGATATGGTGCAAAGACCTCTCTACAACCCCTTGTACCTGACTTAATATCCATGTACCAGTCACAAACACAAGAAAAACCAAATGAAAACCATACTGGTAGAGTGAGATGTCTAAAACTGCCACAAATGACCCTCTGTCAGTAAATCAGTTGCACCAGGAGCTCTGAATGGAGATTGGCCAAATCCTTGCATGGACACACACTAGACACTGGAAAAAGAATTACTCAAAAAGGAATTTTCTGTGAATTATGATGACCATTTGAACCCCACCTTTCGAAAGCTGAAAAATTGTCAATTCAATGCACTATTATGCATGCTGACACCACATTGGAACACCTGTTTATCATAGTTAGAATCCATATTAAAAATTAGAATTTGGCAGGCATGAACTAAATATATCAATGGATAAATTCATATAAAGAACATAAAATTCCATGTAGCTAATTAAAAGAAATGAAAATGACAAAACAACATACTGGAAGGGGCAAAACTGCAAGTTACCAGCAAATACTCCTGCACAAAAACATACATTTGACATAGTTCTGGATTAAGTTTGATAAAACTGTTGTACAGGAAAATAGATCATGACTTAAGGAACATTTCCATATAAAGAACACAGAATTTGGTGTAGCCAATTAGCAGGAATTGATCTTCAAAGTTCGACAGTTCAGAAAAACAGAAAAATGTTGTTCCTCCATTTACCATAAAAACGCACTATTTTGTTGTTTTAAAACATTGATGGAGTCTTGTACATTATGTCCTAAATCCTCAAATTTTTATGGCCTAGAGAACAAACAACAAGGAACAACTTGGACAGATTTCAACTTCAAAGGACAATCCGGTAGAAAGAAATTCAAACCACAAAGTGGCACCCTGGCTCAGATTGGCATGGCCCAAAAATGACCAATTCCCTAAACCAGTTCATCTACCTCTCTTGCAAATTGAATAGAAGTCAGACCAAAGATCCAAATGACCTGATTCCACCTCTCAAAGACCCTATGTTCATCCCAAGCCATAAACTTGAATCATCTAAAGCCAATCTCCAAAGCCTTCACAATCTAATTTACCTCAGTTTGAGAACCAATGCAAAATTTGTCTAAACACTATTAAAAGTCAGATTTAAAATGACAATTACACACGTCTATAGGTCTCCTCAAATGATCCGAACCCGATAGGTGTGTAGTATAACTCGAGGACAATCTAACCCTGAGCTTGGACCAGCTAAAAACACTCATTTGATAATCCAAATCATGAGCCAAAGATGCCACTTGGTCGCTTTCCTGTAACTTGTGCAGTTTAGCGTCATGAAACCAAAACCTTAAACCCAAATGCACTTTCTATAAAACACCTAGGGATGACCTTTGGGATATCCCAAAGTCGTTTTAACCTGCCTCATTCATAAACAAGCCTCTTTTCAGTCTCTTTGACTCATAACTTTCTCATTTCAAACCCGAATTGACTCAAAGCAACTCTAAGGACTACAATGTTCCTAAACTAGATAAGGACCGCAATGTCCCTAAACTAAAAAAGACCGCAAAGTCTTTAAACTAAACCCATATTTCCAAGTCTCCAAATCCAAATAAGACCGTGATGTCCCTAAACTAGATAAAGACCGCAATGTCCCTAAACTTGACCTTGATCTAGCCGATAAAGCCTGATCAGATTTAAACTATACCTATACTAAACCAAACATTCTCGGGACCATACCATGCCCAATTGACCGTTGTTTGGACCCTGATATCCTCTGATTGAGCCCATACAAAGCCTAATCAAAACTATACCCTCGAGCTGAGACCATACCATACCCAATCGAGCATATATCTATACAGGCTCATATGCCGATATACCATATCTATAGGCGGTAGGAGCTGGCACCGCATCGTATGCTCTGAGTCCTATTGTGCACCATACCATACCTGTAGGCGGTAAGAGTTGGCACCGTGTCGTATGCTCTAAGTCCTATCGTGCACCCAACGTCTCAACAACCTGAATTGGCATAGTGCTTCATATTCAGACTCAAAATGCACCAGGAGAGTTGCATGGAGCCATATTCCTCACCCTCCAAGGATCTAACAAGGAAACCAATTCCCGATCCTCAATTTATACTGAACCTAACACTAATGCACGGTCAAGTTAGGGATAGGAAACCTAAGTTGCATCATTGCATTGCATTTATATGCATACACTGGAAAGTTTACGACATAAATACACCCTATCTCTTATTTATGTTCAGCGGCCCTAAATCTGAGAATGAGGAGTGTGCTCGAGAGACATAAATCTCAGGATAATTAACGGCGGGGGCTTGTGCCCGTCAGAAGATTCGACGTCCCCACAATCAATAAACTCTCTCGTACGGATATTACGTAGGGGGTGAGCCACGAAGTCCCTTTTTTTTCTTTAACCTCAGAACAACGTTTTTCCCATACCACATACCATACCGGAAGGAAAGGGGTAGTAACGCTTCGAGGGCGGATGCATAAGAAAAAAGCACCTCAAAATGACACACACGAATCTAGAGCGAATTACATTGGGCCGCAACCATTGCATGAACCACCCACAATCTTCGAAACTCTTTGACTCAATCAACCCAAAAGCTAATGGGAGAAGCTGGTTTTCTGCATCATACCCGGTTGCAATCAACAATTTACCTGTATTAAACCATCAATCAATTAAAACAAACAAATTAATTTAAAAAATTAAATTAACTAAATTAACTAAATTAAATAAATCAAATTAAATAAATTAATTATCTTTGTATTGGCCTGATAAGAAACAAGCATCAACGGTGATGACTGGTCTGAGGTGTTGCAAAGCAGCTATGCACGGTCTAAATGCCCATGCCGCCCTATGAAAATACTTGTATGGTCTAAGTTTATCGGTGGGAAATGAGGTTACATCAAACAATAGTTTATGTGATTAATTAAAAAAAATAAGTTAAATTGTTGATTTTGTTACAATGCTGTAAAAATAAATGCCGTAAAAATAAAAGGAACAATATAGTACCATGGTTTTTTCTCTTGATTGCATCCAACAACGGAACTATAAGCGCGTATGACCTCTCTTAACTACCAAATTGGCAGGACAATTGCCAACTCCCAGCCACTCCACATTTTGTTGTACGCCGGTATATGACCGTTGTATCTTTCAGCAACAACGATCATAATAGCTTGGATACTCAAATCAACATCGTTTCTCATGTGAGCCGATATGCAATCTGCGACCATAGTAGCCGATAACTATGCATGATCTATTTTTGTCACATCCGTGTGACAAGAATGTTTTGTTGGGCACTTAGAGACACGCCATTATGTACCGTAACCAGTGGCAATAACATATATGTACCAGCCACATCTACCGTCCTTGCACTTGAACCTCATTCTGGTCTTGTCACTGTGGGTATTCCCTATCTCTTTGTTACAAAGAATGTGAAACCTGGCAATTGCGCTCTTCATTTGCTCTTTTGAGTCGTAGGTTTGTCCCTCCGACAATTCATCCTCATACTCTGTTGCCCTTCCAAACAAGCCCACATTTGCTTCCTGAAACCCTGATGTGTAATTGAAAGCCAAAATTGAGTGCTCAAACTCGCGATCCATTA
Source organism: Carex parvula (assembly GCA_025461045.1). Taxonomy (NCBI): domain Eukaryota; kingdom Viridiplantae; phylum Streptophyta; class Magnoliopsida; order Poales; family Cyperaceae; genus Carex; species Carex parvula. The sequence goes on along the minus strand of JAJGRW010000669.1, from coordinate 34,943 downwards.
TTCGAAACCCGCGATCCATCCTGAAAAAATTTTGTCCAAGCACTAGCCTGGTATCTTCCTGGTCACTCTGATTGCTTATACCCTCAGGATCGATGTCACCCCAATTTTTCTCTGCCTCTTCTAATTCTGGATCCATTGTATCATCATCCTTATCCGAATCATAAGATTGGCCCCAAGAAGCGGCCCGACTAGTAGAAGGCTGGTTAATCTGGGGTGACTACTGGACGGTCGTCCCTCTAAACTGAGGCCCGACTGCTAGACGATTGGTCAATTTGGAGAGGGGACGGACTTGAGCCAGATGAGTTAACCCGACTACGGCCCTGAATTAACCTCATAAGTGAGTTGGTACGCCGGACTCGGATAATCTCCACATATAGGTCAATTACCTTGTATGCACTCCCAAAAAAACTCATGGTTTGGTTGTACAATACCCGTCAGACTCCATCATTCTGAACTGGAAAGAGTTGGAACCATGTTTGTGCTGAACTAGTGGGCATGCTAATTTTAGGCCTGAATATTAAGGTCATACTGACCCTGATTCAATTCCAAACTCTGACAAATAACCGATTTAATTCCCACATAATCAGTATCCGGCATTACCAGAATCACAGTAACAGGCCCGATACTATAATAAACCCGCATTAGAACCTGTTAAAATATCACCACCAGTGTAAATGGATACTATAGGACTCATTTTGAATCCAATACACAAAAAACCTAAAATTAAAAATTAACTAAATTAATTATTAACCTACTGAAAAATAAAAATAAATTGAAAAGGAAATAAAAAAAAACGTACAGATCAGAACTCTTGTCCAAGAGAGATAATGAGTGAATGTGAGAAATGAAATTCTGTCTCTGGATGAGTACATGTAGAAGAAAAAAAAACAGGGGCCGCAGAGGCATTGGGCGGCCCCTAGACTGGAGCCGCAGCGGCATTGAGCAACCCCAGTCTTTGAGGCCGTAGCGACATTGAGCGGCCTGAGTAATTGTCGAATTTCCAAAATTGAATTGTTTTGGTTTATTTTTTTTAGTTATGCTACAAATAAAAATTTCGGCTCTGTTTCTTCTTGAGCGTACAGGCTATGAATACCGTAAGAAAATTTCCTCTTTTAAGTTTTTCTAGCTTTCATTTAAAGAAAGCTTTCGAAACTATTTGCAAATTAAATTATGTGCGCCTATCTTCAAAGAATTTTTTTTTCTTCTTAAGAGCATTTCAATAATCCACATTCGAGTTTGCTACAGCCATAGGCGGATCCATGTACAAATTGGGAGCAGGTAAGTGTCTACTTCTAGATTTAAATATTTTATTTCAATCCAGTACTAATTGTTCAATGTCCCAACCCCTGGTTCAATGTAGTGCCTACCTCTGGTTAAAGTTAGTCCAATTCTTAAACCGATTTCTTCAGAGTTTTAGTCGATTCTGTGTATTTTGTTTTTTCAGATATGCAATACTTCTATTTCGTAAATAGAATGAAAGAGAATAAGAGAACAAGAAAGATCTGACAGTGGGACCTATTATTACAATTCTAAGAAATGAGTTGGCCGAACTTTTTGTGCCTTTTATTATTCAACACTTATATTTTGGTTAAATTTGTATCTAACTTTGACTTCAATTTACTAATTGGCTAAGAAAGTCCCACTTTGAATTGTGCCAGACGAATTTTTAATTAGTTTACTAAAAATATTTCAATGCATTGTCAATCAATTTTATGATTATAACATATTTTATAATAAACATAGTTATAAGGATTGAGTTAATTGTGTACCCAATAACTTAAATGAATTTGAACCCGATTAACTATTTAAATCCGATTAGTGCCCTACCCTGACATAAATCCTAGATCCGCCCTGGCTACAACATTGGGTTTCTAATGGGTGACAAAATCATCTTTAGTCCAACAATTTCCCTTGGAAAAAGTGGCAATATTTTTGTGTTGTACGTTGTAATTGACAATATTAAGACGAGCCTTTTCAAGAAACAAAACCTATTAAGATGATCCTTTTAATGGATAAAACCAAAAATTATACACTATCAAGTATAGGAACACAATTAGCAAAGTCCAAATCGTCCATTTGGGCCCTATGAATGAGATAGTTATTTCTGCTTTGAAAAGGAAGTATGCTACTGTGGTAAAATTTTGGGGGCTATCAATAACTGAAATCTAAAATTTTAGGGCTATCAAATAATACAAACTGATTAAAATGAAAATACAATGTTTCCGAAAATATCAGGCTTGATAATTCACATTCATAGCATCTAACCTTGACACACTATCTAATGAAAAAATATATATATATAACCAGAGCAAGGAAAAACACAAACGACATGTTAGCCTGAAAAAGTATAAAAAAAACGTCTGTAATACGTAGCAATCCAATTGATTTAGTTAGTTAATTAATATTTGCAGTTGTATGCATATATCATTAAGGTCTTTATCCACTTTGAGAAATGAAAGAATTACAGCCACTGTCAAGATATTCAAAGAGAGAGAGAGAGAGAAAAGAAAGAATTGTATTTATTGAATGAATCATGCTGACATGACACCTTCAATTGATTACTCTGTCAGCCCTTGTGTTTAGATTTAAGCCACACATTTTGAATGCTGTATGAACACCTAGTATGAAGTATGAACATCTCAGCTTTATGCCAAGAAAATTAGTAGAATTTATTCATTTCTCAATTCTGAAATATACAAATATATTCAACAACTAGATACCAATCTCAATTTTCAAATTAATAAATGAGATGGTATTGTTATTTTTCGCTAACAATACCATCTCATTTATTAATTTTTCATGCATAAGACATTAACAAAGCTAATTAAGTTTTGCTTTTAAAATAAGATAAGATCTCAGAAGTTACCTCCTCAGCTTTTTCCTGCTGTATGAAATGGTAACCGTCAATTGAAACCACATCAAGATTTGGTACAACTTCCTTCAGACCTCCACCTTTGACTTTCATCCCGGTTCCATAAGTGTTGTAACCAACATCTCTCACGACTAGAATGAATTTGGTTGGGACTTCAATTTTCGCTCCTTGCCATGGTGCCGTGAGTTGCCAGTTCCTATAATAATACAATTGATATACAAACCAAGCATTAGTTTTCAGTGTTTTCTGTCTAAACGAAACCAATTTCTTCTATTTTGGCCTAAAAATTATGTCCCTTTTTCCAAAAAAATTAAACAAGATTTGTTTCCAAACCACACGGAAGATTTCTCATTTATTACAACCTTACAACCAACACCAAACGTCTTCCGAATTTCAATTACCTGACATTAAGATCCTACAGTTTTAATAGAAGGTATATTCGATCAAACATCAACATCTCTGACCCTCTTCCTAAGTTTTTTTATTGTCTAATTTTAGCCGCAATAGGAACAAAAAAAAAAGGAGAACCCATGGAGGGCATTTGGTGAGTTCTGAAGTTCAAATAAGATGCGATACTGATTCCTTGGAGTGATTGGCCATTTATTGCTTTGACATTGCTTTGGTTAAATGCTGGGTTTTCGTTGCATACTTCAATCTGTCAGGGTTTTTAGTTGGAAATGGAAGATATGCAGCCTATAATTTATGAGGTATAGTAAACAATAGGATTTATAGGGGAGAAAAAATTATGTAAATATTGAAGACCCACATGTCAATGTTTCTATAGTAGTTTAGGGGTCCAGTAAACCCATTTTTCTGAAATTTCTCAGCAAAATATTGGAGTTCATCCTCGGAAATCCACTCAAGAGGAGAAGGGGGCTCTTCGAGGTAATCTATTATCTCCATTCCAGGTGGAGCACTCAGATTGTCCAATTTTATTGAAAAAAACTTTTTAAGCACGGTTGAAACTTCATACTGAGCAAATGACGCTTCAGCCCTTCCAGGTTCCTGAGTTTGAAATAGAGATCAGAAGCAATTGTTCTTAGCTGTCACACAAAAATAGCTCAATAAAATTTTGATGTTATTTCCAACAGGACCATTGAACTCTCTATATACTTATTTGAATGTAAATCTCCTGAATTTTGTACTTGTATTGATTACTTCCTTTCTCCATTTGTATTAATTTTTGTTGAAGTAGAACCATTTATAATAATTTGCTTGTATCTGACATCATTAAATAAATAGACAGTACATAATATTGCTAAATGTATATATTGTATTCTAACAGTGATTCTACTGCAGATAAACAGAAAACCAAATGATGCCTGGTGCCAAGTTGAATAAAAAAAGAATGAAAATAGGAAAGGATTAAAAAGAGTTATTGGCACAATTATTACCTGGAACTGGCGTATATAAAATCCGTCTCCAAATGCCTTAAATAAACGATCAGTGGGCTTAACAGATGGGGTCCTTCGCAAATATGGTATCCCAATATTAACTAGTGCTCTTACCCTTTCAGGCCTAAGCTGACACAGGTGCCATGCCATGTATGCACCCCAGTCATGGCCCACAATGAAAACCTGCATGTCACAGCATACAAGAGATTGTCAGTTTAAATATAAAAAAGTTACTAAATTTGAAGCAATAACTGAACATAGAAAAAGTTCTGTCAGAGTGCATATAACTTATTGAATTTGATGTCAGGGCTATTATTATACACAAAAATTGGTTGTTTGATTCTCACATAACCTGACTTTGCCACTATAGCACAGAGATGAGTATCAGTTTGATATTCTATGCAAAATTTTATATTTCAATTTAAATGTGGAACTTTTACAAAGGTGCCATATGGTACATGGACAACTTAAAAAATTATGCATAACATGATCAAATATTCATATACACAATAAGTTGATAAGATAGACCAGTGAAACAAATCTGACCCTACCAGACCCAACCCAAATATGATCACCATGGGATGAAATAAATGCACAATTCGTGCTCACCCAGCCCAACACTACCGGAATCTGAAGTAGCCTGAAACACTGCTAACCATAACCTAAACCTGGTCCAAACCGTAATCAATAACCACCTGACCAAGACAGATAAATCTAAAATTAACCGAAGACTAAAATCTGAAAAACCTAAGCAATCTGACACCCAGAATAATCCCATGAGCTGAATTAATTGAAATATAAAAAAAAATGATCCAACCGAACTGATCTCGTTCTAACATCTTACCCAGATCTTAACAAAAATGACACAAATTTGTGTAGACCTGACTAGATTAAAACCCTCTGCCACCTCTGAAAAATTTGGCAATTTTTCTATTTTCTTGCTACTGAGCCCCTGGAGTGGTTCACAAGTTGTATCATAGTCCTAGTAGCAATGAGAAATTTGGTGAATGGAAAGTGTTTGATAATTTGCCTGACAGAAGCAAGCAAGACTTACACGTGGCAACTCTAAGTGGTCGAGGAGCCCGACCAGATCACCAATAATATGAAAAACGGTATAAGCAGCAGGGTCGCTTGGCACGTCGGTGTCACCAAAGCCACGCAAGTCGGGGGCAATGGCACGGTAACCATTTGCGGCCAAGGCGGCCATTTGGTGCCTCCACGAGAGCCACAGCTCAGGGAAACTGTTCAGAACATGGACAAAGCAAGGTGGTCAAAGGTAAAATTGCACTGAGTTGAGAAACTTCGACTACATGAGGTTGAGGGTTTTAGAGAGTAGAATTTAAAAACCCGTGGAGGAGGAGAACAGGTGGGCCGAGAGGTCGCCTTGCTCGGCGACATGCATAGTTATCCCGTTGGTTGCCACCTGGCGGTGCCGGATCTCGGCGAATCTCTCCTGATTCTCCATCGCTTTAATTTCTTGAAAATGTTGTGGATAGCCTGTTTCTCACTGTACTTTGCAGGAACGAGATCCGGTGCTTGCCAAACCACTGCTCTTCGCCTGCTTGCCTCTCTATCTCTCTCCTCCTCTTCTCTCTCCCACGTGACTCTCTCTCTCTTCTCTTTTTTTAGAGAGATACAGAGAGAAAGAGACGAGCAGCTCCCTGCTTTTCTATCGAGAAAAGCAGCGGATGCATATCCGTACTTTGCAATCGGGCTATGTATCTGTATATATACAGGGTGAACACGGTGCGAATAATATCCGATTCCTGTTCGAAAAATTAGATAATTAGATATAGATATTCGAAGTGAGGCTACGGTGCTATGCATAGCACGGATTAGTCCGTGCTACGGTTCAATGAACACCCCTATTTGTGGATAGCCTGTTTCTTAAATTTGTGTCCTCATTTCTCAGTCCTCGCTGTACTTTGCAATCGGACTATGTATCTGTATATATACAGATATACAGGGTGAAAACGGTGCAAATAATATCCGATCCGTATTTGAAAAATTAGATATGAATATTCGATATTTAGATATCTGTGTGAATATGAATACTGATTTGATTTTACGTTTTAATTATATATTATATATTTTAATATAATATTATAAAAATTATCCGATCTAATTCATATTCATATCCGTCTGATATGAGCGCTGTATCCATATCTGAAAAATTAAAAAGATATGGATATGGTTTTACCACTGTCCGCTCCGTTTTCACCCCTATGACTATATGTCATCAGTTTTTAGAAGTTTAAACGGTCAATTCCAATAACTAGTAGTGGAGCCACATTAAACGAATGAGGTTAATTGAAGCAAAACTAGCGTGTGTTGTGCTCACCAAAAGAATTTGGTGAGCACAACTCTAAGAATATATAAAATTGATTTTAAATGACGAATCTAAACCGTTGAAATCCAACTACTTTACGAGTGATGCATGTACATGCAAAATTTTGAATTCATTTAGTACAAAGTCAAGCGTTAAAATAAATGACGAAAATGATTGCATTAAAATAATTGTAAAATAACTTATAAAACGTAATTTTTTTACCGCTTGATTTTGTACTAAATGAATTCGAAAATTTCAAAATTTGCATGCGTGATGCGAAGTTGGGTTTCAATAATATTTTGAATTCGTCATATGAAGCAATCTGATAAATTTTAGAGTTGTGCTCATTAAACTTTTTTGGTGAGCACAACACGCGCTAACTTTGCTCAGTTAATTAACACTTTTTTTTCCAAATTTTTTATATTTTTATATTATTTTCTATATAAATTAGAACAAAATATTATAAATAATGTAAAATTAATTCTATACACAACATAAAATTTATATAATTATTTCTCATACATATTTAACTCTCATAACTTGAAAACCTGGCTATGCTAAATCATATCAAATCAAGATCCATGCCGTTGATAACTACAAGACGCATGCAGCACGCTTGTCAATCCGTTATGTTCCAGAGGGATCCGACTCTGCTGCTTTTCTCTAAGAAAAGCTTCTGCTTTTCCGATCCCAACCATTCAAATTCGTTACGATTTGTGTATGAAAAAATTTCTTTTATCGAGATACGTAAATGAAAATTTTTGAATGGTTGGAATCTGAAAAGCAGAATCCTGCCGTTCCAGAGACCATTCTCATTTGCTCTCTGGAATGGTGTGATCCGCATTTTGGTGCAAGGAGATGGTATGCAACGGTTTATTGGGTTTGAATTTTTTTTTCATCATTTTTCAACGCGGATGAGAGAAGAGGATCAACAATTTCGTATTATTTTACTTTGTGAAGTTTTAAATCTGCAACTTCTAACATAGAAATAACATTATTAGTACTTTGTCTGAAAAATATTGCAAAGTTCAAAAAAGAAAAAAGTTATTTAAATTCAATTGTGAAGATAAAATAGAAAATGTTATTTAATATTTCAATAATATACTAATTAAATATTATATAGTTATTAATTTAATAATATTATTAATTTATAAGTATAAGGACCGAAATAAAAAATTTCATCGCAAATCTAGAAGTAAAACTAAGTATATACCGCAAACTTTTCTCAATACATAATGAAAATCTATATTAATTGAATATTAAAAAAGAAATGAAAATCAATTGATCTTCGTTCACAACAGTTTAATCCCTTCATAATGAAATATGAGGATTGATTTGGTTCTTGAAGAATTATAAGTTTTAGTTAGTTGTCTTAAAAAACTCTCTTTTTTTTTTTAAATATTTTGACTTTTTGGTTGATTTGAATCAAGAATGAAATAATAAGTAATTAATTTTGTATATATCAATTTGAGTTGCAAACGTTGGGTTCTAAGTTAATTACTACTCCTTATATATGCTGTTAAATTACCTTTCTTAGCTTCAAGCTTACAAGTAGCTAAAATTTCCTGCAAGCTTGATATTTCAAGAAATTAAGTTAACAGCATGATGCGTTTAATAAAATTTTATATTCATTCATGTTTACATTAAATAGTGTTCACCAAAAATGAACCTGTACACATACACTCAATAAAATGATAGAAAACATGCATGCATGTGATACATTATATTTGGCAGATTGGAATTTGGCCAGATTAGGTACACGGTATCTGTCAGTAATTAATTAATTGGTGTTTTAATACAGAAACCTAAATATTGGTCAAGAGAAAACTGATCATGACTAAGCACAGATTTGAGAAAGAAATTTATGGAGAAAAATGGCAAGGAGTTAGTTCTTGGTTTCTATTGAAGAGTGATTGAATATTGTGCAACTGAATCTCATACCAAAATAGTATTGATGTTTTAGGCATGGTTATGAAAATCGAAATCAGAGGCGAAATCGATAAGTTGATCATGGAATCAGAATCAGATAAATCAGTGGGGATCAACCGAATCAAATCGACAACTCAAAGTTTTCCGAAAAAGCTTTAGTTATATTAACAAAATAGAAATAATTTGTAAAATATTAATATGTCAAAAATATGTTCAGACAAAAAATTATAGTCAAATAATCCACTAACATAATATATTGCAAATATATAAAACTAAATAGATAGTTTGATGAATTTCCCGCATGTTTTATTTTGACCCAAATTGTTATTCGGGTGCACTGGACTATGTATCTTTAATTGTTACTTATGTTAAAGATTTTTGTAAGAGAGAAAAATTAGTCTAAGGAAATCAATTTTAATTGTCACTATTGTCTCTTGCTCTCTTCCTTCTCAATCCTTGAAAACCCAAACACAGCTCATAGTAGAAAAGCAAATAATAAAAAAAAAGTTTGTTTTGTGAAAATATATAGGAAAAAATAAAAAAAAAATTATAAAAAGTTGTTCAAATATGTTAAGAAAAGTATTTCACTTGTATAATTCACTAGTATATATAATAATAAACAAGCGTACAAATACAGTCTGAGAGTGAATTACAAATTGCATAGACAATAAAATATTACGATAAGAAAGTAATATAGAATATCCGTAACATTCTAATTCAATTCGTTTAATAATTTAAAAAAAAATCATAAAATCCACGTGTAGGGGTGTCAATGGCACCTGTAATACGGATAAGACAGGTACGGGTAAAAAAAAAAATTGCGTTATCTAAACAGTTAAGGATACGGATAAAGCTTATTCTGTACCTGTTACCCAATCGGGTAATTATAATAAAAAATTATAAATATTAATAAACAATGAATATCCATTCTCCAACTACACTTTTGTAGTTGTGTCACACTTAATTAACTATTAAAACACGTAAATAAGTTCCAACAAATTCCAATAAAATTTAAACCTTTAAAACACGTATATATATAGAGAGAGAGAGAGAGGCTATGGTGAGTTGTGAAGTTGTTTTACTTCACACCATATTTTCATTTTGAAAATCCAAACAACCGATCCGAACCGTTCAACTTTTTCTAAATATTGAAATGTGCTTGGAGACTAAATTTTACAATTTTTGGAATTTTTTTACTATTTATTAAGCCACTTTGAAATCGCTGATCCACTGTGAACAGTAAAAAACAGTAAAATTTTCTGGACCACCGGATCAGCGATTTTCAAAGTGGCTTAATAAATAGTAAAAAAATTCCAAAAATGTAAAATTTAGTCTCCAAGCACATTTCAATATTTAGAACATGTTGAACGGTTCGGATCGGTTGTTTGGATTTTCAAAATGAAAATATGAGCGTGAAGTAAAAATGACATCTTACTTCACAACTCACCATAGCCCAACTCTATATATATAGTGCTTGGCTATTATGCTTATGTAAGCATATGCCCACATATGCTTAAATAAGCATTTTTGCGTTTCCAATGTTCAAATGGTCGATCCGACCGTTCATCTTGTTCTCCATATTAATATGTGCTTGGAGACCAAATTTTACATTTTTCTGAATTTTTTTACTATTTATTAAGCCACTTTGAAAATTGCTGATCATATGGTCCAGAATTTTGGAAACACTGTTTTTACTGTTCACCCAGATCAGCAATTTTCAAAGTGGCTTAATAAATAGTAAAAAAATTCAGAAAAACGTAAAATTTAGTCTCCAAGCACATATTAATATGGAGAACAAGATGAACGGTCGGATCGACCATTTGAACATTGGAAACGCAAAAATGAGTTATAAGCATAGTAGCTAGCCCCTATATATATATATATATATATATATGTAAAATGAATGTATTTTAATATTTGATTTAATAAATAATAAAAATAATTATTATATTTACACTACTCGTTATTTACCCGCTACCGTTTCGTTATTCGACCGAAACTTTAACGAGTAATGGTGGGATACACGTAACATAATTCGTTGTGTGAAACGAATGTATTTTAATATTTGATTCAATAAATAATAAAAATAATTATTATATTTGCACTACTCGTTATTTACCCGCTACTGTTTCGTTATTCGACCTTCGACCGAAACTGTAACGAGTAATGGTAGGATACAGGTAACGTAATTCGTTGTAAGAATAGAGTACGGGTAAGAACAATTTGTAACGGGTATGGGTACGGAAATACTTCCACCCAACCCTTTCTCGTAAAAATTAATAAGATTAACCGGCCGTATATGCCGAGTGTATCCCAGGTAAATTTTTCTTTTACAAAAAAATGTGAAAAACCAGGGGCCCACTTAGCAAAAACCTGAATTCCCTGTTTTCAAATTATTGCTGATGCTCTTAGTCCAGCTGGGATTATAGGTTTTCTACGAGCAGCCTCAAAAATCTCAACCCATTGACCCATAAATCATACAAGTCAACATGCCTCAATACAGCAACCTAATTCCAAAATTGTACAAAAACTTGGTTCATACTAAAAATGAAGACGCCTTCCTACTGAGACCAACAAATCACCGGATAAAGATATTGACAGAGCTAGTTTGGTTTCACGCAGTGCACGGCCAATAGAAACAAAATGAGAAAAATATAAGACTGGTGCGTTGCATGAAGTCAAAATAGCTTTGTCAATATATTTACCCCAAATCACCTTAGTTGTTCATCCATTTTTGTTCGGACAAAAGATGGGTGCCTAACTTTGACTAGAGAAATAAGATAAAATCTCAGATGTCACCTCCTCGGCCTTCTCTTGCTGGATGAAATGGTAACAACCGTTGAGTATAACCACATCAAGATCTGGGACAATAGCTTTAAAACCACCACTTTTGATGTGCATCTCTGTCCCGAAAGATTTAAAGCCGACATCTTTATCACCAACAATGAATTTGGTTGGTACAAGAATTTTCACTCCTTGCCATGGTGCTGTTAGAGCCCAATTCCTATTATTAACATCAATAATTACGTAACCAAAATCACATCGTTGCCCTTGTGAAAAGTCTTTCGTCCCCTATTTTCTAGAGCCTATGTACAATTTTAATTAAGACAAGGGGGTTTTGAATTTAGATTGTACTCTCAGTTTATGTAAACTGTCACAAAAGATATTTGCTTTAAGGCTGCTCAGTAAAGTTTTAAAAGTCAAGGGGACTCGAGTCAATGAGTGCTCAATAATTGATCTAATTAATTCAATGGGTGGTTGTTACCAGTATCACAAGAGAAATAATTAAGAAAAATCAGGTTTCATCTGTCAAAAAGTAAATGATGTGTAGTTAGAAAAAAAACGTTTAAATACTATTCACAAGGAAAGACTTACGTGTCAAAGTTTCTATAGTAGTTTAGGGGTCCAGTAAACCCATTTTTCTGAAATTTCTCAGCAAAATATTGGAGTTCATCCTCTGAAATCCACTCAGGCAGAGAAGTTGGGGCTTCAAGGAAATCCATGATCTCCATTCCAGGCGGAGCACATACATTGTCCATTTTTATTGAGAATATTTTTTTAAGTATAGTTAAGGCACCATACTGAGCAATTGAAGTCTCAGCTCTTCCAGGTTCCTGGGTTTAAATTCAATGTTAGAATCACTAAACCAAATGTTCAACAGTTATTTGAAAAAGACCTCCAAATTGAACTCTTCTTCGTTCAATTAACTCCCTGAATTTTTTAAATTTGTTCCCTTCTGTTATCTTCCACACTGCTAGCTAATCTTTAGCAAGACAAGTTGTATTTTTATTTTCTTGTTGAGCAGAAAAACAAAAAAAGGAAAGAAAGTTTGAACTTTTTTCTATTAAAAGAAGTGCAAAAAAAAAAAAAATGAAGGCATATAAAAAGGTTACCTGAAACTGTGTGATATAAAATCCCTCTCCCAGTGCCTTATAACGGTCTGTTGGTTTAACAGAAGGATGCCTCGGGAAATATGGTAACGCCATGTTAACTAGTGCTTTTACCCTGTCAGGCCGAAAGAGGCACAGGTGCCATGCTACAATTGCACCCCAATCATGGCCTACAACAAATACCTGTACCGTACAAGAGAAGAACAATTTACAATAACATGAAATTGTGAAGTTAGGAACTTTGAATCAATAAATGTCAACAAAAAGACCTGCCAAAATAACTAAACCTTCAAAGCCGGACCTGAATTTAGTACCTAGTCACAATTAGTATTATAAAATTAGAAAACTCTAGAAAGCTGTATGACATGATTAATGCTTATTATATTCATTCAATCTAATGTGACAACCAGACTGCTATAATACTGTTTTAATAAAAATAAACCTTGAAAGTGGAGCAACAACCTGATGCTTAATTGGATATGCCTGAGTCTTGGGAAAAAAATAGAATACCAAAGTTTAGTACCCTGACTTAGAAAGTATAAGTAGGCTAATCAAATGTTTGCTTGAAAACAGCTACTATAAATTTGAATGGCCGACTTGCTCTGTTGCTGGGAAATAAAATATTGGTGAACATTCTAACATCTAGAGCTTATTTAAATGATTAAATATACTTGATATTGATTTACATATTTACCCATCAAAAAAATCAAAATTAGTTATTTCCCCATCTAAACTTACTTAATTTATTAATATCCCCATTTCTTAATTTAAATACTTAAAAAATAAAGATTAATATTAATAAAACATCAGAATGACAGTTCTACCCTTCTTCTTTATCTCAGCATTCAACATAAAATAAAACAAAATAAAACAAAAACGTTAGAATTGAAGGTCTCCTCCATTGCCTCTTTGCTTCCGGTTCATAACAGTGATCTGATCAGACTGATTTCCAACCCGTTCTCTCCTCTCTCAACCCCAAAATCTGCCTCACACAACTCCCTCCATTACCACTGCCTCCTCCTCACGCGTCATTGTTACTGATTTTAATAAAAATTTGGAAATGAACCTGCTTGGTATCCAAGCATCATTCTGTTTTGTTTTTTCTCCAGTCAAAGGAAATACTTCAACTCAAAGCTATATTCAAGCATCATTCTGTTTTGGACCAGTACAACACTTGTGTGCACAGTAATTCCTGGTATACACACAGCACATACCAGACCAAATAAAGGTAAAGAAAGGACAGAGAGTTCTTTGGGGTGTGGAGTTGGGTAAGTACATGACCTGATAAGTGATTTACTAATCCACACAACTAACAATCAACAATCAACAATCAACAAAATTGTTAGTGCCTCAACTATAGCTGTTGTGGGCGAGACATGGTCCTTAATTCCAAGAACACTCCATGTAAGATAATTTATAGAGCTAGTCGGAATAATGCCTATTGGCACCAAAATTGCTTTATTAATATCACTCCTCCTAAGCAACCCGTTAAGACTTCATTTATGATGCCATCACCTCCTACTCATATTATACCATTGGCACATGTCCTAATGTCGATTATAGAATAATAGTCTGGTACAGAACCTACATAAACTAGGAATCTTTTCCACCATTTTTCACCCCATGACTAGCAAAAGAGTAAGAAATTTGATAAGGAAATAAAAATTTGGGGTCTGGGGTTGAGAGAGGAGAGAATGGGTTCGAGATCACTCTGATCAATCACTGTTGTGAATTGAAAGTGGAGAAGGAAGAACACCTTCAATTCTGATATTTTTGTTTGATTTTCTGTTAAATGCTGATAAAGAAGAAGGGTATAACTGTCATTTGTAATGTTTTATTAATGTTAATTTTTATTTTTAAGTGAGTAAACGAAGAAATGGGGATATTGATAAATTAAGTGAGTTTATATGGGGAAATTACAAATTTTGTTTTTTTAATGGGGAAATATCTAAATCAAGAAGATATGATGGGCATATATCTAAATTTCTCTGTTATAAATGTTGAGCAATTATACTCCAAAAAGACAATATTTTGATGAATTCGACTGATTCTCCAGATGGAGAAAATAAACTCGAGCAGCGAACACACACCGATTAGCACACGCAATGTGTTTGATAATATGCCTGAGAAAAATTAGAGAAGCCAGACTTACACGTGGCAGCTCGAGGTGGTCTAGGAGCCCGATGAGATCACCGACAATATGAAAAATGGTATAAGCTGCAGGGTCGGCCGGCACGTCGGTGTCACCATAGCCGCGCAAGTCGGGCGCAATGGCACGGTATCCATTTGCGGCCAAGGCGTCCATCTGGTGCCGCCACGAGAGCCACAGCTCAGGGAAACTGTTCACATCGATGGAGCATAGACATCAAAACATGAGTAAAAGATTTAAATGAATTGAGTAGAGAAATTTTGAGTGTGAGGTTAGAATTTAGAAACAAACCCGTGAATGAGGAGAACAGGTGGGGCTGAGAGGTCGCCTTGCTCGGCCACGTGCATCGTTATCCCGTTCGTCGCCACCTGGCGGTGCCGTACCTCGGTGAAATTATCCTCGTTCGCCATCTCTCTCTTTCTTTCCTTTTCTTTTTTTTTTCAAAATTAAGGTTCTCTATCTTTCAGGCTCTCAGTTTTCCATTGAGGATATGTCTCGTAAAACTTTTTTCGATGCTAGTGCACTGTGGTGCTCTGTCTCTGTCATGTGATGCTCTGTCCCTACCCCTTCTACCCCTTTCTTTTTTTTTTTTCATCTTGCTCATTTTTCATTTGCAATATTTACTGACAAGCTTCTGTTTGAAACTGGTGCATGAATTACTGGTAAACTTCTGATATCTGAAAGTTCAATATGATCAAATTTTATTATGATTAAACGCTTTACATGTGAAATTTAAACATAAGATGCGTAGAGCATCTCCATTCATAAAATAAGTTTTGCAATTCATATTGTCATGGAATAATTGAAAGTAATTTCATTCTTTAATTTCACAAGTTCTAGATCCATACAATTGATTAACAATTACAGTGTATTTATGAAAGTGAAATTGAAAGTGCCAACAAAAATTTTAAAAGTGTCAACTAGAATTTTACAATTCAATTTGCAAATATGTAGAGATGCTCGATTATTTGAAAAACTTGTGCCCCAAAACCTTCGTTTTAAACGGACGGTGATGATCTTCATCTGTCTAACAAAAGTTAATTGTTCGTGTCTCGTGTTTTCTGTGCCTTCTTACTGTTGGGTTTTTGACTGTTCAAATCCGTTGATTAACTTTTAAGCTCAAGCTGCGGAAAGACCGTAGAACAAAAATTTCTACGTCTAACTCAAGCCAAGAATTAAAAGATAGTATTGTTCTTTTAATCCTTTAAGGATCTATTCCCGTAATTGATTTCTAAAACTTAAATCTATTTATCAAGTAAATAAATTTATATAACATTTACACCTTGTTTTCAAATTACAATTGGAATGCAGACCGAGCGAGAAGACCGGATCTGAGCAATGTCTTCTTTCGGAGCAATGACTTCTCTCAGAGCACCAAACATATGGTGCCTCTATAGGTTATCCACCAGGACTAACCAGAGAGCGGTTTATTTCTTTTGCCAGAAATACTGTAAACCGCAGTATTACGCAAAAACACTATTCACGAGAAAAAGACGAAATAGCAGAATTCCCGACCGACAGTTATTCTGATTTTACTAAAAGGCAAAACAGAAATATCGCGACTTTCGGGAAAACACTATTCACCAAAATCTCGCAAACACTATTTAACAACTCGAAAGATAATACGTACCTGTTACGTATAACTTTCGTTTAAACGGTAACACTATTTGGGAGAGAAAACGAGAAAGAGAACGATAACCGAACCGATTCGAATCGAACTCAGACTTTTTGAACTTTCAACTTATGAATTCTCTTACCCCTACCCCCTCTATTTATAGGGTTAGGGAGGTGCTTGTAAGCTGCTTGCAGCGGAGGTGCTTGTAAGCTGCTTACAGCAGATGTGCTTGCAAGGAGGTGCTTATGTGGATAGGATTGATGACATGTCATGTGGATATGATCGGTGACGTGTCATGCGGATAAGGACGAATCTGAAAAGATCAGAATGCCCTCGTCCCGAACACAATTAATATCCGTATAATTATTCTGAATAATTACATTTCTTACGGTTGTTGATTTCGATAATTTATACAACATGTCCTACACGTTTATAAATTAACCGGTTAACTTTTATACAACGTGTCATACACGTTTATAAATTAACTAATGTTTTTGCTTGTCATTTTTACATGACATTTATAATATAATTATATCAAGTATAATTAATTATAAACCATCTTATTATTGATCATAATCAATTTATAATCAATCAATAAGATTCTCCGATTAACTCCTATAGGTGTGACCCGATAGGATCTGTGTTATGTTGGTAAATAGAATTAAAACCGTTTTAACTTCTATAATCATGAGAGGCATATGGCAACAGGCATCATGACCATCCAATTACACAGATGATGCCGTACAGTACAATATCACGATCCAGTAAACTATTTTACTCGTGTTTAATTCTTTTGTCTCATAGTTGTCAGATTAATTTCAAGGTAGGTTTGTGTCATCCTTGCAAATTAATCTTTTCTTGATCTTGAGCAGATTATCAAATATGATTACTCTTGTATTCATACTGCTAGCAGATATTCTTACTCTATCAAGGGGTCCAGTGACACTATAACTCGTATAATAAATACGAGGGACAATAGTACTTTTGGTAGACCATCACTACCTCAGCTAAGTTATGTATACCGAAGAGCTACCGTTATAGCTACTTTTTACAGATAGCATTAGGTAACAATCACACAAACGCATCTCTTAGTTAGGAAAGATGAATACCTCATAATGTAGAACTTAACACTGAATGAAAGCATTAATGACACGAACACAATTCCGTATAATGTTTCATTCGAGGTCTGTCAAATACCATGTTCCCGGAACATGTATCTATGTGATTAAAATGACAACTCTGTGTCTATGGTCTGTAAAACTTGACCATCTTTTAATCCACATACTAACCTTGTAGCGGTAATTAGTGTTCCTGCTAATTACCTCGGTCAGTGACCTTTTAGAGTATTATCATCTATATTATGAAGTTTTATAATTTCAGTCATTAACTCGAAATGATTCATAAATTCAATAATACTCAAGGAAACAAAATGACATTTTATTAATCATTCAATTCATGAACAAAGCTTTATATAATTAAATTATCGTATTATTGACTTCTAGATTATTACTTGCTAACACTTACATCATGTTTTTATCATCATTTTCAAATTCAAATAATTGATCTGAACCGCTCAACATAATCTCCATAATAAAATATGCATCAAAACCAAATTTTATATTTTTATAATTTCTTTTACTATATTTTATATAAATACAAAATTAATATTTTTCAATAATTCTGGACCATTAAAAAACAGTGATTTTGTTGTACCTATTTAAAATATAGTAAATAAATTAAAAAATATATAAATTTTGCTTGCAAACCATTATAATACGGAATCATATTGAACCTTTCAGATCGGCTATATGAATTTTGTAAACGAAGATAAAAACATAAGACACAAGTAAGTCATAAAAAACAAAAAGTATTTGAACCTCTTAAAAAAAAGTTTACAAACATTTTTAATTTAAACAAAAATAGTATATCAGGGGCGGCTTGGATCTAGGCTTGCAAAAGTGCTTATCCATAAAGATGATTTTAATTTTTTTAATCGTATATATTAAAATTTATTTAATTGTTTCTTAAATAGTATTTATATGGTTCAGTCTCCATATAAGATGTAAAATATGTATTTGTAGCTTAGTATTTCAAATTTTAGTGATCGTAAAAATTAAGTTTAAATTCTATCTATTATATATTATTGCATTTTAAATTTCAACGTTCCAATCTAAATTTTCAAGTCCGTCCCATAGTCTATCAAGTTTCATAATATGAGTGAGTCTATGGTACTATGCATAGCACGGATTGGTCCGTACTACAGATTAATATTTTCATTTTCAAAATTCTAACGGTCGATCCGAACTGTTCAACATTATTTCCATATGAGAATATACTTGTGGGCTAAATTTTCTATTTTTTAGAATTTGTTTACTATTTTTTTTAGATAGGTAGAAAATCACTATTTTTGGATGGTCCAGAATTTTCAGATCAAGTGATTTTCTACCTATCTTAAAATATAGTAAAAAATTCGAAAAAATATAAAATTTAGTTTGCTAGTACATATTCATGTGGAGATCACGTTGAACGGTTCCGATCGATCATTAGGGTTTTCAAAATAAAAATATGACTTCGTAGTACGGACTAATCCGTGCTATGTATGGTACCATAGACTCACTCTCATAATATTAAAGGGGACAAAAATAAAAGCTTATGCAGAGAAATAAATAATCAAACTTGTGATTGATTTAAAAGAATTGATTATGATATAATTGCCCCCATTAAATAAATCTCTGTTGTTGTAAATGTTCATAACTGTGTACTCTATTTCGCTTTCATGTGCCCATTTTCAATTTCTTTTTTCTCAAACAGTTATGTACAGGATTAACAATGTGTACCTCGTTTTGTGCTGCTGACAGTCACAGTCGGTCTCATGACATTAATTTAGAGATTTACAATTGATGAATCAGATTGACCATTTATAAACGGATTAGCGTCATAATTTTAGTAATATTTTAAATTAAACCTACATTTAATCTTCAGTTGGATTTCAAATCCGCAATGTTTTTGATAGAGTCATGTACCAAAGGCCTCAAGGACTACTCCTAAGCCGAGTACAAAACCCATCGTCGAAGGCCCCCAAGCTTGATCACGCAAGTGGGCCCAAAATGCTCCGCAATGGCCCGATAAAGGCATGTTCGACAAGAGTTGACCCAGCCCGAGCTCGCTACCAGAGCGCTACGGTGACCGCCACTATGCAAGCGTCACCGCTTCCGTACGACAATATGTCAGACTATGAAGTCACGAGTTACCATAACCGCTTCCATACGACAGTTTACGGACCGACTTATATAACGCCTCAAACTCAACCGACTCAGGGGTTCACAATTCCATTCACACAAGATATTTTATAGAAAAGAGTTCGAACACCTTACCAACTTCTATTCTCTCTCGAAAACATACAGTCTAGCCTCCCTAGAAATATGAAGTATGGATACAATTATATAGCCTCCCCAGAAATATTGATATATTAATAACAGAGTGAGGCTACGGTGCTATGCATAGCACAGATGGGGTCCGTGCTACGGCTTAAAATTTGACTTTTCAAAATCCTAACGGTCGATCCGAACCGTTCAACATGATTATAAAATGAATATGTACTTGCAAACCAAATTTTACATTTTTTCGAATTTTTTACTATTTTTTCGAAAATCACTTGATCTGAACATTCTGGACCATCCAAAGACAGCCTATCTAAAAAAATAGTAAAAAAATTCGAAAAAATGTAAAATTTGGTTTGCAAGTACATATTCATTTTATAATCATGTTGAACGGTTCGGATCGACCGTTAGAATTTTGAAAAGTCAAATTTTGAGCCGTAGCACGGACCCCGTCCGTACTATGCATAGCACCGTAGCCTCACTCTTAATAACAACCATAATTTTTTGAAAGAACGGTAATAAGGATACAATTATATAGTATGGATAAATTGTGTATGAAATTTGATTCAATTTGAAGATTTTTTGTTTTTTTGTTACCAATCAAGTACTGATAAAACTGAACAATTAGTTTTTCAATCTGCTCGACAGATGCCCAATTAATTTTCATATTACATCAATTTAATACGCAACCTATCTAAACTATCGAGAATTTGATAAATATAACCTATTTGATCATTTGTCATGTTGATCAAAGGAACTTATTGTCAATATAACCTATCAAATATATGATATATCAAAAATTGTTAATTCTTTTTTGAAGAAATATATATATATATATATATATATATATATATATATATATATATATATATATATATAGAGTATGGCTAATTTGCTGCTGGCAGCATTTCGGCCAAGTGCTGCCAGCAGCAAATCTGCCATTCTGATGTTCAAACAACCGATCCGAACCGTTCAACATGTTCTAAATATTGAAATGTGCTTAGAGACCAAATTTTACATTTTTTGGAATTTTTTTACTATTTATTAAGCCACTTTGAAAATTCCAGATCCTGGTGAACAGTAAAAACAGTCTGGACCATATGATCTGGAATTTTCAAAGTGGCTTAATAAATGGTAAAAAAATTCCAAAAAATATAAAATTTGGTCTCCAAGCACATTTCAATATTTAGAACATGTTGAACGGTTCGAATGGGTTGTTTGAACATCAGTATGGCAGATTTGCTGCTGGCAGCACTTGGCCGAAATGTTGCCAGCAGCAAATTAGCCATACTCTATATATATATATATATATATATATAATCTGGCTAATATGCTATTCATAGCATAGAGGGCCTCCGTGCTACGGCTCAATATTTGAGTTTTTAAAATTCTAACGGTCGATCTGAACTGTTCAACATGATCTCCATATGAATATGTATTTGCAAACCAAATTTTACATTTTTTAGAATTTTTTTACTATTTTTAGATAGGTAGAAAATCAATTGATCTGAAAATTTTGTACCATTCAGATCAAGTGATTTTCTACCTATCTAAAAAGATAGTAAAAAAATTTCTAAAAAATGTAAAATTTGATTTGCAAGTACATATTCATATGGAGATCATGTTGAACGGTTCAGATCGACCGTTAGAATTTTGAAAACTCAAATATTGAGCCGTAGCACGGAGGCCCTCTATGCTATGCATAGCACCGTAGTCAACTCCTATATATATATATTTTAGGAAGCCAAATTTGTTAAATTTGAACCGTTGTAACTATATATAATCTAATAAAGGGTAAACTAACATCAAATTTTATCATTTTTTTTATATGTATGATATGTAATTAACTACTCATGTATATATTGTACGTGTTACATTCGAGATGCAGGATTTTAAAATTTAATATAAACATATTATTTGCAATAATTATTTAAATTGCAGAGATATCAATTGTCAGTGTAACCAGAAACTGAATAGCGTATGTAAGAATATCCCAAGGCTTTCAAAAGCAATGTGGAAGCCACGTGTCTATTTCTTACCGCAATATGGGCACATCTACAACCTATTTTGGATAATTAGTTTATTTAATCGGACGGTCCAAATTGCTAAAATTGGAATCTAAACCATATGCTTGACATCAACGGTCTGGATATGTCTAAAGCACCGATGGGAGCTAGAATGGTTAAAATATTGATTTTTAGATTACTGTGAAATTGGTGCTATTCGGATTAGTAAAAATGTTGTTTGGATTGTACATTTGAAATAGTGAATAGTTCTAACCGAGAAAAAATAGTGTTAGCATTGTGTTAATTAAGAGGAAAAATAGACAAGTAGAGTCTCAGACGAATTGTCACGACGTGGAGGTGGCAAAAGTGACGTCAACTTCGTTATTTCGAGACTATGTTGGCAGAAATACGAGAATGAAACATTTCTTTTCCTCTCTTCACACTTTCAAATAGTAGTTATTCCAACATTTACAGGGAATATATAATAACAATTATTCTAGCTATTCCGAATAGCAAAAATGTTATTTGAATGCACATTGTTATTCCAAATATATTCTCGAATAGCCCCTATTCTTGACACATCCAAACATACCCCAAGTACACAGGACCAATTTTTTTTTATATATACAACTTTGCAAATTAGATATTGGTTATAAGTTTCATTAGTAACTTGTTTGATTTTCAAACGATGATTGTTGTTCTTATGTTATCCATTCATTCCAGCTTTTACACTTTATAGAAGTGTTTGTGGATACTTTCTCCACCATTCAAGAGTCCGGCTACTATAACACTAGTGTCATTCGAAACTAAGTAACACCACATCTTAAACCATTGGATCTACTTTAATATTCGTGCACAAGATAGGGCTGGAATGACACTAGTATTTTGCACGAATACACTAGTGTTATAGTAGCCGGACTCACCATTCAATGATACAATGAGAGACATGAGGAATCAGTTAGGTATAATTTTAAGAGAATGTGAGATATCCTTGTATTTATGTCAAGTTGACAACACAAGTTTCCAAACTTCATACAAAAGAATCTGCAGTTGCCAATTTGCTTGTCAATGTTTGAATCAAGGAAAGATTTGCTTACAGCCTTACACCAAAGAAGCATTTTACATTTTTTGAACTGAATCAAATTGAAACACTATTGATAGAAAAAATATGAAACAGGAAACTGTAGAACCAGTAGAGAAGATAAAAGGTAAGATAATACTTTCAAGTAAACCAGTAATTAAATTCAAAGACAGCAATCCATGTGCCAAACAATCACTGAACACTTGCACACTATATATGGATTATGGATGCATCATTATTCTTAATATCAACATTATTTCTTTCTCTTCTTATAAAAATATTACTGAGAAATCTTCCTTTACAACCAGTGCACATGACAGTAAATATTTCTAGAACAAGACGAACACTTAAAGTAAAAACCTAGAATTCTCAGTCATGGCAAATAAGCATGGTTTGTTAAACCATTACATAGAGGGTCACTAAGCTGCCAGATAAACCCCAAATAAATTTCATTAATTAAACCTTGTCATCATGAAACCACCACCTTGTTTCCTTCGGTGACCTGCCATTACGACAATTTCTCACATAGCGGTCATTATCAGCAGGCCGTTCCTAAAACAAGAAAGAAAAAATAATAAATGCATCATTTTTTAGGTTTTGACAACTTGTAGGCACAGGTACAATATCGGTCAGTGCAGTAACCTACTGAAAAGAGATCCAATTATGACACCCAAATCAATTTTACTGATAAACGGAAGGGCATACTGTGGCAAAACAAGGTGCACCATATCAGAACACTATATTAAACCAGTCAAATTAGCATAGAAGAGATGGTGCTTCAATAAAAGTAGTCTTGGGGACAATTATTTTGTGGCCTAAGCATTTCCCAAGAATCAATGCAGGGCAAAAAGGAACACATTGCTGGTCTTGAAAAAGTCCAACATTAGCATGCAGTACTAATACCAGCCATGAACAACAAATGTTAACGGAATTTATAATGAAAAGTAATTGTAAAACCTTTGCAGGGGAGCTTGATAACATGGATAAGATGCTGATGCACACAGAGCTCACAGTCATGGCCGGTGACCAAGAATCATACAAAATATCTGCATAGACCATAGAAACATTGTAATTGCAGAAATATATTCAAGAGCACTTGCTATTGACATCATAATTGTAGAAATACAAAGATTTCTTTTCATATAAATAATCTACATGTCGATAGCAAGATCACGATGCTAAAGCCATTAAAGTCTTACACTATATTAAGCAAGTAAAAAAAAATTATTATAAAAATCAACTTCTAACTTTGATGAACTTGCACTAGAATTTCTACCTATTGAAATAAAAAAGCCTGACAATGATTTGATTAACCAACCTTTTGAATAAGCCCATTAACTGCCATATGTTTCCAAAAGATAAAGTCATTCATTCAATAAATACCAACAAGAAATAACTAGTGGTATTATATCCCAAAAGAGGTATATTACTATGACAACTACACAATTACTTACCGATATCATATATCAGTACAGAAAAGAAAGAAAACATTTAACACCACCAGAAAAGTAAACAACCACATGGTTGGGTCTCAAAAGCAATACCATTTTGAGGAAAACAATCAAAACAACATCCATTCAACAAGCATAAAGATAACAAATATCACAATTTTAATTATTTAATCAAACAACTAACACAAAATAAGGATTACTTGACACTGCACATTAGCATATTGTTTCTTCAAGGAATGAGTTTGCTTATCTCCACAACCACAAGCATAAGTTTGAAGATCAAGCAAAAAACAATGAACCAGAAGTAAACTGAAAGAAACTTACATTTTAAGGTTGAATTTAACTTCAATGAAACTATTCAATCCTATTGTCATGTTTTAAAACTGTTAATTCCTTTCACTTAACCTTAACTTATCATGAACATGGGAAAAATATCAATCAAATAAGCTAAGATATATTAGTATGTAGATTACTTTTGCCACCAATCCATGAAGTGAATTTAAAATTACCTAAGCAAATGTGCCCATTGCTGTATATATGAGGATGAAGGGGTGCTGGGGGAATAAAAATAACCTGACAAAATCAAACAAAAAAAACAACTCAAATTCACAGTTCCGTTGACAACATTCAAACTGAATCGAATTGTTTGCATCGCAATTCTGATAAAACCTGTGGTGCCTCCATCGGGTAATGTTCTGGAAAATCCACCTGGAGCTGGTACGTCTCGCCAGTATAAAGCGTACCAGGTGCACCAGTCACCTCAATGATCCACCTATAAAGAAAAGGACATCGAATACAAACCATTAGAACAGTAGAAACAATAAACACAAATTCGCATCACACACCAGAGAGCAATCGAGTAAGGGGGTAGAGGTCTAACCTTTGGAGGCTATCATTCACTTTATACTTAAATCCAGCCGGGGGATTGGTTTGCCATTCCATCACCTCTTTCTGAAGCCGATTGGAAGCGATCTTGCTCAAAACCTGTCACAAATCGAATCAAATCAGACGCGGATTTAAACGCAGAATACCGATTTGGGGGTTTCGATCGGAGTCAAAATAAGAGAACCTTGCGCGACGGGACAGAGGAACTGGTCATGGCTCGGAGATTGAGAGAGAGGAAGCGTCGTCGACTCTACAGTTTTTGCTTCTTTTCTCTCTCTAGAACGCAGTATTTAATGAGGTTGCTCTTCTCTCCCTTCGCTCGTTGTATCGACTTTGGATGGGTCGTGGTGGTGAAACTGTGAATTAATATCCTCAATTTCTCTGAGGTAACAAAATATTTATGTTTAGATCTGATCCGTCCGATAAGAATATGGGCCAATCCGGCCCAAGGTGGTATCACGGGGTCTCTTTAATATTAGTGCGGATTCTGATCAGACGGTTGGATCTAAACAGAAATATCATGTTACCTTTGGTGATATGAATTCGTCGTGGTGGTAGAGTGGAGAGAGAGGAAATTAAGAGGGACGGAAATGCCCCCGGTTGGGAAATTGTTCGGTATTATTGCGCGAGTTAAAGCAATAGAAACATGTTTGTGGGTTTTGCGTGGATTCTTTCGTTTCGGTGGAGAGGAAAAGGTAAAGTCGGTCGTAAAGGCACTTTCTTCCCTGCTTTTCTACAGTACTGTAACAGAGAATTTCTGATTTTTAGATCGTACAATTAGCATCATACGGTTTACAATGGATCATAATAGATGTCTCACATCAAATGATTATCTTAAGAGATAATTACAACCAATTCCGACCGTTCGATTTAGATCTGACAGTTCTATAAAGGAAAGCAAGGTACAAAATTTATGACGACAACAGTAGCAGATCCTTCCCATCTCAGGGACAAATAAATATACCTCTGGTCTCCCTTGTGAATTCGAATTCGCATCCTCTGAGGTATCTCATATTTTACGTGACTTTTCGGTAAATACCAACCGTTCAAATACGTGCAGCTCAAAGATCAAGTAACACTGGCCTGGCCCCCTGCGCTATCTCCGAATAGGCACCAGACACGTCGGACACACAAAATATGAGGTATCTCAGAGGAATAGGATACGCACTCTGTGAATTCTTCGTTGGTTGGGTACGGGTTATCCGAGCTGTCCGATATAAGTGGACGGTATGATTTGAATTTAGATTTGAGCTTTGTCCAACCTTATCTGGAGTGGATAATTTCCTATGAGATATTTTGTCGAATTACTGAAATGGAGCATCTAATAAGGCCCAAATAGAGAACACGTTGAACCCGATTTTAGCCGACATTTTTATTAAGTTAATTACAAATTAATAAATATACCTAGAATTTTTTGATTTTTTCGAAAAATGTACAAAGTGGCCCAGATTCTGACCGGTTTCCTCCACTCTCAGAAACTGGCCAGAATCTGACCGGTTTCTTCCCTTTTTTCTTTTTTTAAAGACACTATGAAGAGCAAGATAATAAAATCTAACACTGAAAATTCGAATTTTTTGTTTAAATTATTTGTTAGATTACTTCTTTTGATGTTAGCATATTTATACTAAAATACGCTAAATTATTTGAAATTATGTTGAATGACACTATATTACATTAAATTACGCTATTTATGTTAAATTATGTTGAATTACACTAAATTACATTAAATTTACGCTAAATTTACTAATTTCGCTAATTATAATGAAATACGGTAAATTACGCTAAACTACGCTAAATTACGCAAAATTAGGCCAATTTTGTGTCATCTTTCATAAATCATAAAAAATAGTAAAAAAATTCCCAAAATAGTAAAAATTGGTACTCTACAAGTTCATTATATAACTAATTTACTGAGTTACTTAGATTGAATAATAAAAATAAAAATCTTAGTCGGAAACTTCAACTCAAGTTTTGAGGCTCTTCCCTTTGTTTTTTGGCAATTATGAATTTCGAAATCCAACATCGCAATTATTGATGCATGCGTATTTTCGCAAGCTTTCCGAAAAGTGGTCATTTGCTGAAATCGGACACTCGAGTGTCGTTTTATGGCCGTTTGAAGTTTCATTGTCGTTTTTCGCCTTCTCAGTAAATATATCATTCATATTCACATGTAATTTACCGTAATTTACTGTATTTTAGCGTAATATAACATAATTTAGAATAATTTAATGTAATATAGTGTAATTCAACATAATTTCAAGTAATTTAGCGTATTTTAGTATAAATATGCTAATTATACCTCAAAATAAGTAATCTAACAAATTTTAAACAAAAAATTTGAATTTTCAGTGTTAGATATTTGATCAAATGGACTCTCCAAGGTGTAAAAATTTTTTTTTTGAGGAAACTGGCCAGATTAAATCTGGCCAATTTAGACATTTTTCGAAAAACTAAGAAATTATGGGTATATTTATTAATTTGTAATTAACTTTGGATATTAATAAAAATGTCGGCGATTTTAGCCTGGAAATAAATGGTAATGGTCAGGAATTATAGGCTGAATAAAAAACGAAAATTAATGGGCTATTTTACAAACTACCCCCCCAATGGCCGACGAATTTTTCTGAACTGGAATCACATTCTCTCTAGTGCCACTACAGCCATCTGTTTGGAATTTGAGAATAATATAATACTAATATTTTTTTTCCTTATTTATAATTTAAATAGTATATTAAAAAAATATTAATATTAAATAAATCGTAAATTTTAGAATAATATGAGATAACTATTGTATTATTTTGTCAATTCTTCAGTCAAAAATAATTTGGGAAATTATTCGAAACCTTGTTATTAGGTGGCACTTGAATTGTTGTTAAATTTTGAAATATGAGGCTGCACAAATAAAAGATGATACTTTTTTGCAAATTTATATAATCCAACTCTCGATATATTTGTTAAAAATATTGAGTTACGGAAAACATATGGCGGCTAAAAAAGAAATAAATTCATTATATTTGTTATAATGTAAAATAAATATGTTCATTAATCTACGCTAGGCTTATGATTTATTACAAATGAAATAAACAAAAGTTTATTTTGTAGAGTTGAATTTTGTAAGATTTGCGCAGCCAAAATTGACTTTCTACGGTCGTTGCGCCGCGCCCAGTTAAACAAATATCAAAATAATACTTATTGACCTGGTGTTCATGATAAGATTTTAGAAAAAAAAATTGGAAGGTTAAAAAAAAATCTTCATATTAGAACAATAATCAGAACAACTCCAAATCTATATAGTGATTAAAGCTACAATATTCAAACGACTAATTTGTTTTTCATTATTATTTATCCCACAGTATTTTCAAATGCGAGATGAAACGCACTAGTTACCCCAATCCCATTCCTCTCTAGGCTCATTTGTAGTTTAATAGCTTTTAATTTTGGAAAAATTTCATAGTGTGCCCATACAAACTTTTAAAATAGCCAATATCTCCATCAAAACATCAAAATATCCTCATGTACCCATAAAAACTTAATATATTTCCTTTCATCCCCTTTTATTCATGGCAAATTCTTCTATAGACATAAGGACCTATTTGTAAAATAAGCATATTTTCATTTTCAAAGTTCAAACAGTCGATCCGACCGTTCAACATTATCTCCATATTAAAATGTACTTGAAGGTCAAATTTTACATTTTTTTTTTGAATTCTTTTACTATTTATTAAAATGGGTACAAAATTCAATGGTCTGAATTTGACTAGTTTTGTAAAATACTTAATAAATAGTAAAACAATTCAAAAAAATGTAAAATTTGACCTCCAAGTACATTTTAATATGGAGATAATGTTGAACGGTCAGATCGACTATTTGAACTTTGAAAATGAAAATATGTTCATTTTACAAATAGGTCCGTATGTCCATAGAAGCATCCCTCTTTATTCATTTAACATTTTATTTAATTATTTTAAAAATTGGATTGACAAAAATACCCTCCATTGTAACCTTCATCTCTCCCAAATAACTTGTCCCATTATAATAACCTCAAAGTTCTAATTTTGCTGGAAAACTTATTATTTGATCTGATTCCAGAAAACTTGAGAAGGTACTCTAGCCTTATCAAAGTGAGACTTGACCAAAATTAATTCTAAATGAAAGTATCCCTCAAGGTCTAATATAGTATATTTTGATGTTTTGAAGGGGATATTGGCTATTTTAAAAGTTTGTATGGGCACTAGAAATTTTCCCTTTAATTTTCATCATGGATTTCCAGCAAAAAATGATCAAAATTATGAAACAACAACTACAACAACAACCAAACCTTTAGTCCCAAGCAAGTTGGAGTAGGCTAGAAATAAAACTCAACCGGCGAAAAAATGATCAAAATTATCTAGCAATTTTATTAACAGGTGATGGTAAATCAGAGGATATAAAATTTGAAAATCACACTAATAAGTTTTACTTCCCCAAATGTCAAGACAGCACCAAAAAGCACAAGACATACCAAACCTTAAAACATTACTACCGGGTCCAGAATCTCCGGTTCACAACTTTATTACCAAAGCAAACTAGAGTACATATTTAAGCAGATGCAGCAGTTGCAGCAGATGCAGCAGTTGCAGCAGATGCAGTAGAGGCAAGCTGTTCAACCTTTTCCTCGAGTGCCTTTTTGTCAGCACCAACGACCTTGCCAACCTCATCACCATTCTTCAGAAAAAGAAAGGTCGGCATTGCTTCCACACTGTACTGTTTTGCAACATCCTGGAGCATAGAAACAATCATTAGATTAAGTAACATCCATATTGATGATTGAAAATTTAGTTATGAATACTCAAAGATGAGAGCCACCGACTGTCGATGTAAAATAAAGTGAAGTTACTCATATAATCCAATTAGTTATAACTGTCCCTAAGGCAGAATTATTAGAGAAAGTGATATCATGTTATTAACCTTTTCATTCATTATCTATTTTTATTTCATACCCCAATGACGTGTTCATGGTCTTTCATGCTCAGTAAAACAAATGGCTAAATTAACCCCAAATCTTTTGTACCAAGTCAACTAAAATGACTTGATGACTCGTCAATGCACCTTTTTCAAACCAACAAGTTACTACAATAGACTTGATTTCTTTTACTAAGCTTGGCTTTCAGAGAAGGATAGATGCATACTAGAGGCAGAGGCAAAACAACTGAAATTTAAAATGTGTTGTTCTTGACATTAGCATAACATTTGGGTGCTATTTGCAAATGCTCCAAAAAAATTCTTAAGTTGGTTCCAAAAGAGTAACTCTTCCTGGCTCATACCAGTACCAGCAGTACCTGTCTTAGACAGTATTAAAACCTTTCATTAGATATGAAAGTGAAAAGAATGTACCGCTTGCTCATCGACATCCACCTGGAGGAAAACAAGATTAGAGAATTTCTTTGACAGCCCAATAAAGATTGGGGAGATGAAGCGGCAGGGCCCACACCATGTGGCAGTGAAGTCAATCACCACCTGTTCCAGACACATACAACATTCTAGAGTCAATATTATTTACAAAATATAAATACCTGAGTTTGATCCAGTTTTTAATGTCATTGTAAAATTGGGTAATATTTTTCTTTCGGTTGGAGGAGAGATGTCAGACAAATTGAACTGAAAAACCTCTAAATGTTTTTCTCTTCAATCATTGTGCTACAAAAAAAAAAATTAACGGAAGTACAAGCAATAAAAGAAAGGGGCTTTCTCTTTTATCTTACAAAAATTTTAGGTTTCTCTTTGTACCACCAAAAATGTTCTAAAATTTTCTAGGTATTTACAGTTGCCATCTTACACGGTAAAAAGCCCCATATATTCAATCAAACAGTATTTTGTTCTACTCTTGGAATATAAATTTCAAATTTTGAGCGCTGATTCTGAACTGAACAAAAGGAAAGGAAAAGAAAAGAAAAGAAAAAGAAAAACGAAGCGAGTAAGAGGCATACTATCTTTCCGGCCTCCTTGGCCTCATTGATCTGAGCATCGAAGTGGCCTTTGCTGGTGACGACGACGACGTTGCCATGATCCGCCATTTTCGCACGATTTGGATCGGGTTTCTTTTTCGTTTTCTTTTGAAAGAGGAAGGGTATTTAAGTCACAACACAATAAATTTGACCTGCTTTGTCTTATCACCAAGCTAGGGAAAGGTGCCCATTTTATATATCCGCACCGATAGCGAGCTATCAGGATCTTCTGTGGAAGGATCATTATAGAAAGTATATGTAACGAGCTACCTAACAATTTATTTAAGAGAAAGTCACCGAGATGCTTTGTTGAGATTCCATTTGGGTTTTTCAATTGGTTATAAATTATAATTTTTTGGACAATTCAAGAAGAGAGATGACACGTCTCCCACTCCCACTCCCACCAGGTCACAAACATCAACAAAACTGTAAGAGGGCTACATTCAATGAATCAATTTTTTAAGGAGACCTCTCTACTCTCTAGTCTTTGTCACAATTCCAAACCAATAATTCAATATTCTAATGAAAATGGCGACACGCCGACACGAGGGTGGGACCGTGGGAACAGACAGGTATTGCATTTTGTAATTGCTGGTAGGGGTGTTCAAACGGGGCAAATATCCTCTCCGGTACCGTAAAAGATTTCCTTCGTTTTACGGTTTGATATTAAGGGCCTATTCGGTGGTAGAGAAATGGGTACATGAAAAAAAATTTGAACTGAAAATTACTGTTCATGTGAAAAAAAAATATCATTCAGAGTGAATTTTCTTTTTCCACGTGAACAGTAATTTTTCAACAGCAGCCGAACATGCTCTAACTCTCAGCCAGTTTTGGATTTGGGCTGACGGATGGGACAATATTATTGGGCTTTGAGATTCGTGCCAAGTTAAAAAGAACGATCCAGATCAAGTAATTATAAAAGATTCCCTATTACGGTACCTGGGTGATGTGAATTCGTTCCAACGTCGATTATGTTGAAACCGAACTAAAATAACTAAATTAAACTTTTTTCGATTTTAAAAAATAGAAGCGAATTGAACTAATTAAACTTATAAACCGATTAAGAACCGAACCGAACAAACTGAAGTAAATTTCGGTTTGTTCGGTTCAAACCGAAGTAAATCTATTGGTGCCATTATTAATGAAAATTATATATGTTCATACATAAGTTGTTCAATTCCATACAAAATATGTAAATGTTCTAAAATATTTAAACTAAAATGAAAGAAATAAAACATTGATTGAACCAAACAAAATATAAATCATACTTGAACCAATATAATTCGGTCGGTTCGGTTTAGTCGGTTTTGAAAACTGTAAACCGAACCAATCCATTTAAACTGAAATAATTCAAAATTTCAACCGAACCAATCCATTTAAACCGAAAAACCGAATCATTTAAACCGAAATTTTTTGGTTCGGTTGAAAACCGAACAAATCGAACTGTTTGAACACCCCTAATTGCTGGCACCTCTTTTGGTATTAACCCAATTATTTTATAAAAGGAGTTAAGCTTTTAAAAAAAAATTTAGCTATTTTATAAATATTGGTTTTCTTATTATTATTGATTAGATGACTTATGTGTTGTTCTTATTTTCGTATTTAAACGGAATATATGTTTTTGAAGTGTCAAAGATTCAATGCAACTCTTAGAAAAATAACTTTTTGTATTTCTTTGTATGATTTACAGTGCTGCCAATTGTGTTGTTAATCAAATAAAGCTAATTATGTGCACATCTTTTGGTATTAGATCGAGCCAATTATTTTTATAAAAGGAGTTCAGCTTCGTTTTTTTTAGCAATTTTATATTAATTTTCTCTAAATTATTTTTTTGTCCCTGTCGATCAGTTGGATCCGAACTCTAGGCGTAACT
The DNA here is from genome assembly GCA_025461045.1 of Carex parvula. Taxonomy (NCBI): domain Eukaryota; kingdom Viridiplantae; phylum Streptophyta; class Magnoliopsida; order Poales; family Cyperaceae; genus Carex; species Carex parvula. The sequence continues at coordinate 2,105 of JAJGRW010000669.1, read as the reverse complement.
TTTTCATTCTCTCTTCTATCGTTGAAGAGAAGAAAAAAAATCGAAACCTAGATGGAAGCACCTACTCACAAAATGACGAGAAAAACCGCAAGGGTGAAGCAATGAAGGGGGTGGCGGTATCGCCGAATCGTATCATCTCAAGTACTTGAGGGTACAATTGAAAAAGAATACCTTGAATTTAATTTCATACGAACTAAAAAAATTCGGTGTCTATTATAAATATAGGGATCAGTTTTAAAATTCGTGCCAGAGTTAAAAGAACACCTTCATCTTTATTTTGTACTCATCTATTTTCCTTCTTCAAAATAAATAACAGTCACAAAAATTATTTTTTATTTAGAAAATATATATATTAAAATAATGTAATTGAAAAATGGGTATCCACGCGCACTAGTTTTTGATATATTAACGGTCACATAATATTCAACTGGAATATTCCTCTTTTTTACCCCCACCGACTATAGCATTTTTTTTTTAAAGTTCTTCATACAGAAAATGACTGGGTGAATATTAAAAACGTACCTAACGAGTGATTGAATATATACTAAATGTAACTACTGACGGAGCTTGTACTATTTGCTAGAAACTCGGTGCTGATGCATGCAAACATTCCAACAAGAGCAAATCTTTTTAAATTATTGAATCATTGACAGATCACGTCGCAAATTATCAAATGAAGTATTTAAAATCATAGATAAGTTATCCGTCGACGTGCTAATAGTTACATGGATAAATATAATTAAAGACATGTGATACAAATAATTAATTGAAATGTTTTTTTTTTTTAAGGTCAGCAAAAGCTGGACAATTCGATTGATTAAAAAATTATTTACAAACATACATTCTTATTTAATTACAGTCCCTGTACTATTTTAATTACCGGGCTAGTACCACATGTACCAGCCTCTCTATCTAACTACGCTCCAGTTTCTAATATCTTGCTTGGCTTGGTCTAGAAGTTGCTCCACCCTCATGCTCTTGTGAGTGAACAGTCTTCTATTGCTCTCCTTCCATAGTGCTCAGCATCCCGCTGCCCATGTAATGTCCCATTTATCGCAGTTTGTGGTTAATAGAGTTAGGCGGTGGATCCACCAGAAAGCTCGTAAGCTCCGGTGTGCTATTCCTCGTGGTTGCCTACGCTGTAGGGATCTCCAGAACGTACAGAGTATTCACATCCGATTAATAGATGTGATGTTGTTTCCATCTCCGTAGTACCACATAGGTGGCAGCCAGCTTGAACCGTACAACCTTATTTCTTAAGCTTGCCTTGTCAGCAACTTATGTTGTGTTGCTACCCATAAAAATATTTTAATCTTGGTTGGTACCTTTATTTTTCATAGAATTAGATTAATTCGATCAATAACCCCACTATTGTGCATCATGGCGTATGTAGAAGAGGTTGTGAACAATCTGTCTTGTTGTCTAATTCCATCTCATTGGGGCCCTTCCCCCCTCGTGTTCCCGTTCCCTATATATGACGATACCTTATAGAACGGTACCAAGTCCACTAGAGATCGCAAAAAATATGAGACCGCGGCTAAGTTGTTGCCCTTGGAATTTCTTACAACGATATAACATTTCTATGATTGTGCCCACAGCCCAGTCCCTTCTCTATCTATTTTTCAAAGTCATTTGGTCAACAACGCCTGATGTCCGTTTCACTAGTCCAGGAGAACCATTCCTCTATTTTCTTTGAGTGTACATACTCGGTCCCAGCTTACTAGGCAGTGATACCGTACACGTCTGATTTCTTCTCCACAGAAATTGCCTTCACGCTATATCTATATGTTTTAATGACTCCAAGGGGATTTTTATTACCTGCATGTAGTGTAGTGGTAGGGCCGTAAGTACTGCTTTGATCAGAGTCAATCTACCCCTAAGATAGTAATGTTGACTGCCATGTCGCCAATCTGTGTTGGACTGATTCTATCAGCGGCTGGAAGTCCGCCTTAGTTGGTTTCCTAAAGAATAATGGTAGGCCCAAGTATTTATCGGTAGACTTGCACTTTGGGATGATAGTATCCGCTCCACCACTACCACCAATTGTGTTGAAATCGCAATGGGAACAAAGTTGCTTTTTTTTAGGTTTATTTTGAGACCTGTTA
>JAJGRW010000668.1:78171-119594 GCA_025461045.1 Carex parvula | reverse complement strand
ATCTCAGGGTATGACGCGACCCGCATCAGATTGGATGCGACCCGCGTCAGGTATGCACTGATTGAGCAATGAGGGTTGCGTCTGAGGTCACGTCTAGACTGCGATGCGACCGGGGGCACCCGCCGTCATGTGGCATGCGGGTCGCGTGGGGGAAGTCAGAACTTGCCTGTTTTCGCCTATTTCCTGCAAATCAACCACAAACTACAGCAGTACCATATTCTATTTGATTTTCAATATAAACTATGCAATTTAGTGGTCAAAAACATAATATCTGGTCTGAAAATAGGTCGAAATAATAGATGAAATATAGACATATCATCTACCACCACCACCATCTCCTCCTGAAACCCCAATCCAACCCAGATTTCCATCTGTACCACCATCAATACCTATAGTGGCACCCGTTGTTACCCGGAGAGACCTTGACCTTGATGCTGAGATCGATGCCATACCACAAAGAGATTTGCAAACGGGTGACGAATGGGACGGGAATTATGATTCTTGATCACCTGTCAGAAGGTGATGGAGATTATTTACCTAAGGAAGACAGATTTCTGATTAGAGGTAGGACATATAGGCATCCGTGCTCCACATTCAATGATACCACTGCTTTTGAAGAGGCAGACATCTCATTTTTTGGGCCGCATGTCAGGTACAATCAAGAGCTTGCTCCGCAGCAGGTTTACACCAACTTAGATGAACTTGTGAAGAAAATAAATGAGGTCCATGTTCACGGCAATTGGGAGTGCAGAACTGAAAAAGGGACCGAAAAATGTTAGTAATTGTTTGTAAAGACGAAGCACATTGCCACTTCCATCTCTATGCAACCCCTGTGGGTAAGGGCGAGACATGGATTATTAAGAAGTGTGAACCACCTCACACATGCAAGTCTGCGTCATCAATGACATACCATGCACAGCTTACGGCTTCACTTATTGCCGATGTAATTGAGCGTGACGTTAAGAAGGACCCATCGATGAGTCTTAAGGAGGTCGCTAGACATGTCAGACGCGTTTACAAGCATGTCATCTCAAAATACAATAGGTTGACGAGAGAGCGTGAACTTGCGATCTGCCGAATGTTCGGTAGCTGGCATGTTCATACAACTTGCTTGCACCATTGCTCCAGGCCATATAAAGTACAAATCCCGGCACTAGGTATGAATGTTGGAATCTGAGCGTAGAGGATGTCGACGATGCGTTGCAATTCAAAGCCATAACATGGGCTTTCGGTCCATGTATTCAAGCTGTGCCATACATTAGACCGGTCATCAGTGTAGATGCATGCTTCCTGTCTGGCCGTTACGAGGGGAGACTGCTGATAGCATGTGCATATGATGCTGAAAACCAGTTGTTACCTTTGGCCTTTGCAATTGTTGAGAAGGATGACGGGGAAAACTGGGGATTGTTCATGAGATTCTTACGAAGACAAGTGGTTGGCGACCGGTTCTTTTGTGTTATATCAGACCAGCACAAAGGAATCAAATATGTTTTTGATCGCCTAGATTTTGGGTGGTCGACAACGAACGGCGATTGTGTGCACAGGCTGTGCGCAACATGTTGCAGACAACCTACACAAGAATTGTGGATCTGAAAAATGGGTTGCAGAAGGAAGAGAAACCGAGAAGGGTGGAAGAGATGTTCAGAGATTTTGCCAAGGTATGTATATTTTCTGAATTATTTACTTAAATTTTCTCATCTAAAACTGTTTTTTTTTTTTGCAGTACTGTCCAAAGGCAAATGCGTACTTACTCAAGGTGGGAAAAAATAATCCCACCGATCTTGTTGAGCCACCCGCATATGAGAAAATATTGCAAGCTCGTGATAGAGGTTTCCGATGGGAAATTATGACCACAAATGGGTCTGAGTCTTTGAATGTTGTTTTCAAGCAGAGCCGGATGTTGCCTGTGGCAGCAATTGAGAGGACACCTTCTACAAGTTAAATGCATGGTTTGTTGCACGGCGTGTTAAAGCCTTCGAATTACTGTCCAGGAATCAAACGTTTTCAACAAGGGTAGAGGGGAAACTCAGGAAACATAGGGAGAAATGTGCAGTTATGAAAGTTGTCCCGTACGGGGAGAACCAATTGGAATTCGAAGTGCACTGTCCAAATGAGTTTGCTCCAACCGGCCGTAGACCGAATGGGACTATGGAGTTTGTGAAAAGGATGTTCAAGTATGTTGTTATTTTTGGTCCTGACAATACTGTAACATGCACTTGCCAAGAAATCCAATTGGTCCACTTACCTTGTTCTCATGTTATAGCGGTGTCCGAGAGAGAAACTTTTCTGAGGATGATTATGTCGCACACATGTACCATACTGATTACCTTGAGAGTACTTGGGGTGCATCTTTCCATCCTTATCCGAACCAGTATCAGTGGCCGGCCTATGTTGGTGATAGAATCATGCCCGCAAGCGGGTGGATCAGAAAAGGAAGAAGACCCCACAAGCGTACTGTAATGACCATGGACGAGATGGAAGGTAGCGAATGGGACATCAGGCCCGCCGTTCAACAACTGACAGGCAGCGAGCAGGTACGGTTGATTTTATTTATTTACTTATATTTTATTTTGATTTTATTTCAACTGGAATGCAATGCTGATGCCATTAACGAAGCCAACGAAAGAGAAAATGTTAGAGTTGTTGCTGAGGCAACCGGTAGTAGCCACCGCACTCATTAAAGCCAAGGAACCGGTAGTAGCCATGGAGAGACATCCGGTAGTGTCGCACAACCAGCTGCACCCAGACCCAGACGTCGTATTTTGAGTTTGTTCGACCGTCATCGCTGATTACCAAATTTTGTTAAATTATGTTATGAACTATTTTAGATGTATATTGTGAATTATTCTAATTGGTAGTTTGTGAACTATGCAATTTTTTATTTGCCTCGATTATTTTATATGCTTCATTTTTGTTATTTTAATACTTAATTACATATACAAAAACTAACAACATAAATATAAACAAACACAAAACTGATGAAATAAAGTCTACGACATAAATTCCTAAAAAGTCTATAACATAAATTCCTAGAAAGTCTACTTCTTACAACGAGCCTTGAAAGTGCATGGAACAAAGTCATCATCAGAGTTTGCCTGATCTGGATCAGTCACAACAGACGAAGTAGTAACCTTACCAGTACACGGAACAAACTTATCGTCCGATGCTGGAGGCTCTGGATCAACTTTCTTCTTTTCAAAGCAAAGCCGTAGGGGTTTTCCACAAAGTCATCGTCTGAAATTTCATACCGACCATGTCGTCTATTCCATTCCCCCACCTTACATGTCACACAATTCCGAGGATCACGGCATACGGGCCAGTTGTTCTTTTCTCCCTCATTTTTACCTCGATCACTAATAGAGCCTCCTCTCGCTACGCCATGATCTCGGTTGCTCTCTTTCTTACCTCGTTTGTTACTGTCCATACCTCTACTAGCCTCAAAATCGGTCAAAATCTCCTCTCTTTCGGTTCTGAATTTGTTAGAATGATATTGTACTGCTCATGAGAGAGAAAAACCTCCTTTATAGGGGTTTGATAGCGGACCGCCCAGCTGCTGGGCGGTCAGCTATGGGTAGTGAACCGCCCAGCAGTGGGGCGGTTAGGTGTCCAGAGTGGACCGCCCAGCAGGCGGACGGTTGGGATAGTTTTAAAATTAATTTTGGGGTGAGGGCAGATTTGATAATTTGTTTTTTTTGGGTATTAATAAAAATTTGGGCATCATTTGTGCCCATCACGTGATTGGACTTGGAAAACATTTTTGTTGTGTTGTTACTTGCTGTGTTTTAATGGTCGTCGTTATTGTTATATTTAAAATTTTATTTTAGCTTCCAATTTTCCGAAAATTCTTTTGTATCCCGTTATCAAGGGCTGGATAAAAAATTCGTAGTTCGTAATTCGCTTCGAGTTTGATTCGAAAAAGTTCGTAAAAAATTCGATTTGAAATTGAGTTCGTTCGAAATTAATTCAAACCAAACTCAAACTGAACCTAGTTCGTTCGAAATAGGTTCGCAAATCAAACTTAGATTGAAATTAACTCAAACGTGAACCGTTAGTTTCCGCTGATAATGAACTTTAATGTTTTATTTAGAATAATATTTGAGTTTGTAATAATTCTAAAACTTTGGTGATTATTATGTACTTCTATTGATATTTAAATTGTACTTTGAATACTTTGGATATTTGAAAACTTTGGTGATGTTGCTCTTGTTGGCTATTTGGAAAACTTTGGATTATGTGATTGTACTTAACTTTGATTGATTGTACTAAACTTTGGTGTTTAAATTTTGGTATTTGTAATGAACTTTTATATAAACTTTGGTGTACTGTGTAATTAGAATTCAGAATGCCTGAGTTTTTATTGAAGTGTTGTAATTTCAAACTATGGCCCGTCGTAACAAAGTTCGTAAAAGTTCGAAATTGAGTTCGTAAAAAGTTCAATTCGAAATTGAGTTCGTTCGAAATTAAGATTCGGTTTGGTTCGTTTGCAGCCCTACCGTTATCAATATCAATGTTTTTCGAACTTACCAAGCATTAATCGGAACGATACACAATTAAATCATGGCGCTTGTATTATAAAACTCACTCATTTCACGCATCAACATATATGATGTTGCCACATATGATCTTTTGTACAGGCATAGTTGTCAATTTCTTATACATGGAAGCATACTTTCGCATTTTATACGATGGAAGCATACTTTCGCATTTTATACGATGGAAGCATACTTTCGCATACGTGGAAGCATACTTTCGCATTTTATACGATGCCAGACAGCCAGAACTACGGACGAAATCTCGGTTGTTTGAGATCGAGACAGAGAGAGAAAGAGAGAGAGGAGAGATAAAAAGGGTAGAGGCAGTGAGAGAGTGTGAGACCATTGCACTTTTTTTTTCTCATAGCAGGATACTTTGTTTCCAGCCGAGAACAAGCTCTCATTAGAGAGAGAGAGAGAGAGAGAGAGAGAGAGAGATTGATTATCTGTCCCCACACCTTCTCCATTCTCCTTCCATCATCTCTGTTTTTTTCCTTGTGTACTCTTTAACATTGCTAATCTACTCTCCGGAGAGAGATCACGCCATTGCCATTGCCATTTCCATTACCTCGCCTCTGGTCCTCTACTTGCTCAAAGTTTTCCAATTAAACCTCCTCCGTTCAATCTCTGAGAGAAATTGGATAAATCCAGCCATCCAGGCATAGAAACAGCTAAACAGTGCGGGAATAGAAGGGAAAGTGGGCCCCTCTTTCTCCAATTGCCTCCTTTCTCTCTCTTAACCTGTTTTCAAATAACCAGTTTAACTGGATCAATCCAGCATTGTCGGGATACACTCAGATTGTCTTTGCTTACATACCGTAAAAATATACATTGTATTTAGATAGGGGGTCGATCCGTATTAAATTTCATTTCTTTCTAATTACCTGTGCTGAGTGGGCCAATATCTGGCATTGGTGTCTTTCTTTACCAAGCGTTGCTCAGAGAAAGAAGCTGGTTTTACTGTTTCACTGTGCCAATATAGTGCTCCATTTTTTCACCTTCTCGGTAAAATCCAAACCTTCCCCAGTTTCAAGTGAGAGAGAGAGAGAGAGGGACAGTGAAAAAGCCTTGCGTTGGAACTGTATGAAGAGGGATTGAAACAATGAGAGATGATATTCCGAAGAAAAGCAAGGTTTGTTCTCTAAATTTGATTTGATCCTCTTTGATCTCGCAAAATTACTGATTTGGGTACACCTGTTTTTAATTTGTTTCGGTTGTTGTGAGAGAAGCTTTCATGGTCGAAATCTCTTGTGAGAAAATGGCTCAATATCAAGAGTAAAGCTGAGGATTTCCATGCGGATAATACTGTAGGCAGAGGTACGGATCTAAACTGCTTTTCTTTTTTTTTTTACTGACACATCGGTTCTCTTTAGATTTTGGTTATTTCAATTACTTTATCTTTTCAATCTTCTGATTTCTGATGCAAAGAGATGTACTTAAAAGTCACAATCAACCGCTTTGTTTATCTTTTTTTGTCTTCTTTTTCTTTTCTCTTTAAGGAGAAGGTAAAATCAAGGCCAATTTCTCAGATAGAGAGATATTCACACTGAAGAAAAGCAAAACTGGTAATCCTCAGTGCTTTCTCTTCTTTTTCTGGTACTATATTTGGTTCAATTTTATTTTCTTATTCTAGCAATTTTCAATTTTGATTCCAGAAAAACCTTTGAGAAAATACAATTGGGGCAGATGTGACTCTGATGCTGCTCACATAACAGATGTGCAAAATTATAGGTATCTATTTAAAATGCATGCAATTTTCTTCTCATTTCTAATGTAAAAGGAAAACTAGTAGTGTTAATTTTCTTTATGTGTTTATCTGTAGGCTTTTTGTTTCTACATGGAATGTTGGAGGCAAATCTCCAAATAGGAATTTGAGTATAGACGATTGGCTACATTCTTCACCCCCAGCAGATATTTATGTCCTAGGGTTTGTATATATTTTAGAATTTTAATTTTTACCTGATTATTGTTTCGACGCCTAAATCTATATTTCAGCTTTTCTTTCTGTTTTCACAATATTAAACCTTAAAATAAAAACCCTCTAGTATGTATTTTATTCGAGAATATAAAGCGTCAAAAGAATAGTGAAGAAAAAATTATAATTTGTTTTTCTATTTCAGCTTTCAGGAAATAGTTCCTTGAATGCTGGTAATGTGCTTGGGACCGAAGACAATGTTCCTGCGAAAAAATGGATCTCGCTCATTCGAAAAACCCTCAACAAAAGCAAATTTGCAAACAGCCACGCAGGTTATCCCACAGCTTCACCCATACCAGATCCTGTGGTTGAGCTAGATGTGGATTTTGAGGCAATCTCCCGACAAAACAGCATGTCAATGCACCGTCGCTCGTTTCAGTTTCAGAACATGAGTCAAAGTATGAGGATGGAATCTGATCCAATGATGGGGTCCACATGTCAGCCGAGACTAGAGAGGAGGTTCAGTGTGTGTGACCCTGTGGGGCTTGGGTTCGGGTCTCGGCCTAGTGATTTTTTGGACCCAAATTTTAGATTGAGTTTGATTGGCGGTGGATTGTCTGATGAAGAGAGTGAAGGTGAAGAGGTTCTTGAAGTGTCACCTTATGGACATGGTGATGTCACCAGTACTGGTATGATGCTGATGGAGGACAAAGATGGCCAATATAGTGATTCTAGGTAAAATATTATACTATTCTTCTGATTTTTTTTTTTATGTTTTTGGATTTATCTGTGCATTTAACATTGTTAGTGATGTAAATATTGACTCAAACTTTGTCAACAAAAAATTTCTAACATGGAGAAAATTGTCCGATATAACTTTGGTTTGTTATGCCATTTGTTTCAGGTATTGTTTGGTTGCGAGTAAACAGATGGTAGGTATATTTCTTACTATCTGGGTGCGTAGCGAAATAAGAAATGATGTCAAAAATATAAAAGTCTCTTGTGTGGGACGAGGCCTAATGGGTTATCTCGGAAATAAGGTAATGGAAGTTCTTCTCTTTTCCAAATGTCCAAATGTCCAAATGAATGAATTCCCCGTATGCTATCAATATCCAAGCTTGTAATGCGGTGAAATATTTTAGTCGATATTTTCAAAATCACATTAAGTTCCAAGAATTACAATATAATACCTTCATGTTACAAATACTAAAAGTGTCTTTGGATTTGTAGGGTTCAATTTCAATAAGCATGTCTGTGCATCAGACGAGTTTTTGCTTTGTATGCTGCCACTTGACTTCAGGAGAGAAAGAAGGGGATGAATTGAGAAGAAACTCGGATGTATATGAAATTTTGAAGAAGACTCGATTCCCGCGTATACAAACAACCAGTGATGTGAAGTCACCACAAACAATCCTTGAGCATGAGTACGAGAAGTCTTTTCTTTTCTGAATACGTACCTCTTGTGTATATTATGAAACCTTGAAATATATACTAATGTGTACAATGTACCTCGGTGATCATTGGGTGACTTTCTGACAAGATTATCAGGTGAAATATATAATATAAGCTTTTTTTTTTTTATGTTTTTCAGTCGAGTTATATGGCTTGGAGATTTGAATTACCGGGTTGCGCTTTCATACCACTCGGCCAAAGCTTTGGTAGAGATGCATAATTGGAAACTGCTGTTGGAGAAAGATCAGGTAATATTTTATTTTTCATTGTGTTCCTTTCTGAACTACACTTTTGTATTTGTATGGGCATTTTGGTGATTATTATTAACTTGTGCAGGTAAAAAGCAGGTTTTCCGTTATTTTGACTATTTACCCCAAAATTTTGTATTTTACAGCTGAGAATAGAAAGAAGGTTTGGTCGAGTTTTCTCAGGTTGGAAAGAAGGGAGAATTTATTTCCCGCCAACCTACAAATATTCCAATAATTCAGATCGGTATTCAGGGGATGATGTAACTACTAAAGAAAAGAGGCGAACCCCTGCATGGTAAATAATAACAAAACTCAATATTTTCTATCCTTTTGTCTGAAATAGAATTTTTTTTTCTTCCATTTTTTTTATTTTCTTATGCAAACAATGATCGGGGGACATTTGGTGTTAATTAATTCTAAATTAGTCTCATTTACTGGGAGGCAGCACAAAACAAGAAGAAAAGCTAGGCCTACTGGTACTAATAAAAACTTATAACAAAACAATTCTATTTTACTAATATTCATATATGGATTTATATATAGGTGTGATAGAATACTGTGGTACGGAAGGGGCCTCAACCAAGTATCATACGTCAGGGGGGAGTCGAGATTCTCTGACCACAGGCCGGTGTACAGCATATTCATGGCAGATGTGGAAATAATTAGACGGACCTGGCCCAGGAGAAATAACATGGGTTATTACAGTTCTCGGGTTGAGGTGGAAGAGCTCTTGCCATACTGGCACCAGTACCCATATCGGGATCTCAAGTTATATTGTTGAAGAACTGTATCGATATTACAAGGTATAGACATTTGCAAATGCAAACACATTTTCTTTGTTTTAAGCAATCCTAGATTGTAGATGCCTGTTCCATTTTGACCATGACTGGGGGTGGTAGGGTAAGCAGTTAATTATTGGACCTTTTTTTCTTTTTTCTGAATGCATCTTTTTTCTGGGTTCAAATGGGAATTCTTGCATATGAATCCAACATTTATAAAAATTGTGCAATGTGTTGGTCGCCGATTCTAAAGTTTTGCTTGTCATCTGCAAATAAGGTACTATTTTGGCCGCAATTTGCGAAGCACCATATTATAACATGAAGCATGCATACTTTTTGTTTATTTTTTTTTCTTGGATAATTTACTTAAGAAGAATTATTGTTTTACAGTTTTGTGTAGCAGATAACATTATACTACAATGGGAGAGAACAACAGCATGCGAAGACTAACCATAAGGTTTAAACTCCTACTTTGGTTTTGCTTTCTTAGTTGTTGATTCTGCATTTATGTTTAATGCTAGGTTTGTTGACTTTCATATTTTTTTTTTTGTTCCTATACAGGATAAGGGATGAAATTTTGCTGCTAACTAATGTCTATGCGTCAAGTGAAGGAGAATTTATGTGTATAATTATACCATTGTCAGCTTAACATACAATCCGCACGCCACCCGGATATATATTGTTGTTCATGTGTTTTATGGTTCAAGTTTAGACATGATTTATGTAACAAATATATTTAGAAAAAGTTTTGGTAATGTGAGCGAAAGGGCTGTAAAACAAAGTTTTAAATCATGTGTACAGTATTTTTTTCTTTCTGTTATACAGCTTTAGAAAAAGGTGGTGTTTATTTTTGTTGCTACTGGCATAGCATGACTATCAGCTGGTATGGTTTAAGGTACTATATGCCTGGATTACTATTTAAACGAAACGAAGGCTATTGTGGTGTACCAAACTGCCAATTTTATTTACTTTTTATCAGATGTAGGTGGAAAAGAAAGAAAGGTTGGTTGCTTGTTAGGCAGGAAAAGTTGTGTACATCAAAAGAAATAAGATGGAGTATGAAAACTATGCAGTTCTGTCATGACTCATGGTTACTTGTATGATGTGTAGAAGAATCCAATCAACAGTATTTTACTAAAGTTGCTCAGTGTTGTTAGACTTTGTACAGTTTGGTGAGACAATTTAGTAGTACATAGTACGGTGTAATTGGATGACTTCAATTTTTGTTGTCTTTTAAATTGTAGTTTACTAACCTTGAGCTATAGAATGGTTACATTTTATTGTCAACCAATTTCCAACTAATCAATCAGCTGCATGAAGTTGCTATACTGGAATTGCCACAGAGGATCAAGATCCCAGGTCCTTTGACTCGGATTCTGTTGTGTTTTTTACTAAGGTTGACTCCACCGCACAAGGACAAGGTGAGAGTGAGAGCATTGATTTCTCTGTGGAGCCAACAGCAATGGTTGTAATTTTTTCCTAGTAACTTTTTTCGAAGATAAATCGCGCTAAAGAATGAAAGAACAGAGACTGGAAAATTTCCCGGGCTTGATTTGTGTTATACGATTGTCAAATAGGACGCATCCACGTGTGGGATCCTTTTTCGGTATGGACCGTATGGTATGATATCCGAATTGGACCATCGATTTTAGCTAATTATCTCCCCAGATAGTCACAAATTCAAAATTAAATTTCCCTTGACGTTAAAAATTATGACCGTGATACGTCCCATTTCGGAGAGTAGGCCGTATGAGAAATGAATTGGGCTGAGTTTGTCCTGTCGTGAGATGATAGGTCGAGGTATTCATGACCCCCGCGAAGGCAGTGCAAGTCAATTTCGGACTGAGCTTTGTGAGGCTGTTTCAAGACTTTTTATTGGACCTTATTTGGATAGAACCTGGATTTTTCGTACTGACTCCAGGTTGGCCTCTTAAGTATATCCGAATCCCGGTTCTTTCTTAATTCGTAAAGCGGTAGGAGCCTGTGGAACATGACCCTATCAGACCGTCAGATTTGATCAGTCCAAATCAGATTGTCTACAAATATGTAGGTGAGAGCATGTAAATAAGAATTTGTGCAAATATACAACTTATTAGCCGCCTATCGTAATTGATTTCAGAATTTAAAAACAAAAGCAAATTGAGAGAAAGAAAAAGAAAAAATAACTTGAGTTATATATCAACATGCCTCATTGTTGATGAGAGAAGAGGATTTAAGAGATTAATTGGACAATCAAAACGGGGTCCGGATCCCCTAAAGTAACTCAATTTTTGGGTTTTCAATCGGAACCGTCCGATTCAATTATGTCGCTCGAGATCTTCTCAGAATTCAAACGTCGGAATGTGTGCGCTCCATTTTGAAATGGATGGTCGCGGATCTGAATCGAACGGTCCTGATTTAAAACCAAAAATTGAGTTACTTCACTGGATCCGAATTCATCAAAACGGCCATACTAGTCTCTAGCAATTGCGTTGGAAAGAGATAATTCTGGAGTAGCTTTAGATTGTTGAGAAAATTATTGACTAGTATGCAATCAGTTGGAACTGTTTATCTATTAAAATAAATCCAAGCCTCCTAAAAAGAGAGAGAGAGAGAGAGAGCTAACATTTGTAGGCAGGAAAAAAATAAAGGAAGAAATTATTGATTAGTATGTAATAGGTTGGACTATTTTGATCATAATTTTTTAAATGTTTAAGAGATATTGATATGGTTGGCCAGATTAAATTTTACTTGAAACATGTAATTGTTTCCGTACTAATGCAAATAAATGGATGTAATGCGGTACAAGAAGTACGTGTATATGCGGTTTTCCCGAAATTTTTATTAATAGAAAATAAAATAAAATAAATATCCACGTTGAAGAACGTTTTCGCTGGAATTCGAGACGTAGCAAAAACGTGATGGTTCATAACGTCCAGGGCACTATAGCTAGACGTTATAAATCATAACGTCCAATTAATCTGATCGCTAATGATATCTAATTAATAAAAAACACTGTAGCTGGACGTTATGGTCCATCACGTTTTTGCTACATCTCGAATTCCAGCAAAAACGTTCTTCAATGTCGATATTTTTTTATTTAATTTTCTATTAATAAAATTTCGGGCGGTTTTCTGCCACTGATTTTGTAGACTTTATAGTGCAGGTCCAGAAACCAATAGACAATTTTTGTTGCCTTCATTTCATGCAATGAAGCATTTAATGGAAATTCAAGGTCATGCTAAAGACAGCATATTTGACCAAGCAAAATTACACTTTTACTTTTACTTTTACTTTAAATTCAAGGTTGAAAGTTGAAACATATATGCACTCCTTAAGAAAAGAATATATTCTTTACCGGCTCCCAAAAATCATATATATATATATATATATATATATATATATATATATATACAGAAGATTTAAATGTGAAGTCCATAGTACAAAGTTGAAACTGTTGGAACAAAATTGTAAAACTGAAAATTTAATAAAAAAAATATTACGTAATAATTTCTAAAATAATTATCATAATTTTTATAAAAAATGTGAAGATCTAGCTAGACTCTAGATTTCATTAATATGAACACCAGTAATATCAAATTTAAGTAATTATCATAATAGTTTATCATAATAGTTTATTATTTAACTATTTTGTATTATTATACTGGATACTGAAAGAGTACTCTAAATCATTCGATCGAGCAAGTACATCTTAATCTTCATATTTTCTATAATAAATATTTTATTTCTAGATTTTTTTTAATATTTTATTCAATCTATTTTATTAGTTGTGCTCATAAATTTATGCATATGATCATAGATTTAGTTATCGAAATTATTTTAGCTAGATTCTATTGCAATAGATCACGCATGCGTACGCCATTTGTATTATACATTGGTCACTATATAATTAAGTGCATTAATTTTCATCTAAACGTAACTAGTGAATTAAACAATCAATTTAGCCTACGGGTTTCAACTCAAAAAAAATAATAATTAAACAATCAATTTCCGTATTATCATTTAATATATTTATAACGGAGTTGGCTACGTTGCTATGCAGTGTTTTAATATTCGGTTCTCATGCGGTATTCGGAAGGCCACCGCATACTGCATATACGGTATGCGACCGAATATGCAGATTCTTATTCGGATTTATATATGCGGATTTTTTATTAAATATTTAATACCACACTACTTAAATACAATAAGGCAGCATGTAGAGAGGTTATAAAAGACTTCTAAGTGGGACGCTTGAAGAAAACACCTACTTGATGGGCTTGGAACTTATTTAATGGGTTATGGATTCGGGTTCGGAACTCGTTTAATGGATTTTGAATGTTTTTTAATTTTTAAAGTATGGATTCAATATTCGGTCCAAATAGCTATTTTCTATTCAGTCGGACACTGAATAGGAATATACAGCCGTATATTCACCGAATGTAACTGAATTTTAAAACACTGGTGCTATGTATACATAGAGGGCCTCCGTGCAACGGCTCAATATTTGAGTTTTTAAAATCCAAACGGTCCGATCCGAACAATTCAACATGATCTCCATATGAATATGTACTTGCAAACCAAATTTTACATTTTTTAGAATTTTTTTTGCTATTTTTTTAGATAGGTAGAAAAAAACACTTGATCTGAATGGTACAAAATTTTCATATCAAGTGATTTTCTACCTATCTAAAAAAATAGTAAAAAATTATAAAAAATGTAAATTTGGTTTGCAAGTACATTATGTTGAACAGTTCAGATCGTCCGTTAAAATTTTGAAAACTCAAATATTGAACCGTAGCATGGAGGCCCTCTATGCTATTCATAGCATATTAACAATTTCCTATTTATAATACCCTACAGTTAAGCTAATCATCACACCATCGATCCTTTTTTTCAACTAATTCACTGTACAATATATATTATTATGCCTCAGTAGTTCTAACTTTTAAATTGATAAATGAAACTATATTTTATTTCTAGAATTGTTCTAAAAATTTATTTTATTTTATTTTAATCACAATCCGGTATTTAATTCTAAACTTATACATTGAATGTGAACACTTTTTATTTTATTTTTACCACATGAGATGACTAGTTTGACTAGTGATGAGAATATAGTTAATTGTGTTAATTAGTTAGGTGTGGTGAAACACAAGAACCGACCTTGTCAGATAGAAACCCATAACATAATACGTGCAATTAATCGTGCATGAATAGTTCTGGATATGATATGAATTTAAAGCTCTTTCAAACTTTAACTTAATATTCACCACCGACGCCGACATACATAGCCCAGATTCATATAGAATCTATAATTTAAATTGAATTAATTCTTAATATTTTAGGAACTTTTTAGAGTAAATTTCGCTAGCTGGATGTCACTAAACTCTGTCATTTGTCACAAATTGGTCACTCAAGTTTGATTTGTCTCTTCGTAGCTACTGAATTTTAATTTGTTTCAGTCAAGTCACCCTATAACTTTTTAGTATTGTTGACAGAATGATAATATTTCTGTTAATATTTTAGATGAAAAAGTTAATTATAGGATGACTTGATTGGGACAAATTAAAAGTTGAGTGGCTATGGAGGGACAAATCAAACTTCAGTGAGCAATTCGTGACGACAAAGGACAAAGTTTAGTGACCTCCAGCGAACATTACCCAATTTTTTATTTCAATTGATTACTAATCTGATTATTACCCTGACGGAAAAGGTATAGCACCGGCTAATGCAACATGAATTCTCTGGAAGCGAAGTGACATGTTTGGTCATGGAGTAAGAGATGGACTAAAAGAGAAGGAGTAAGGGCGAAGTTAAACAGAGTAAACCTCTTACTCCACACTTAAGCTACCAAACGAAGAGTAAAAGAGAAGCAGTAAGGCGGAGTAAGTTACCCCACATCTTTAGGTGGATTAACTTACTCTACGTTTACTCCTAGTTCACTGTCATATACACGAGTTCATTTTCCAATATCTTACTTCTTCAAATGTATTAATTTAATTCATGAACTAAACTATCAAACAAGATGTAAAATATAAGGAGTAAGATGTTGTAAGCAATTTAATCGTTATTAATCTTACTCCATAATCAAACATGACCGTAAAGCGTTATATATATAAAGTGAGGTCATGTGACTCTATGTACTTTGTAAAATGCCAATCGATCTGTGCTGCAGTTTTATATTTTTATTTTCAAATTTTAAACAGTTCGTCTGAACTATTTAATATGATATCTATAGGAAAATGTCTTAGTTCTTTTTTTTTTTTTAAACTAAAAGTGAAAGATATGAATAGGTTATATATGTGGCAGTGTCATAAATATACAAGAATCCAGAAAATACAAAAGAGAAGTAACATAACTCTCCTGTAACGCAGTGTCTCAGTGCAATAAATTTCTGTACATTTATGTGCTACGTACATAGAATGAATTATACGGGTCAACCAAAGATTGAGGAGAGGTTCTCCGTGCATACATCTGTGTAACGGGTTATATAGCACTTCAGTCTTTCATATAGCCCATCCAAATAATTAACAAGTAAAAAAGTTATCCATTAAAATGATGTTGAAATATGACTGCAACATTGTTCACATATTTTTTAAATGATTACCGAAATTTTTTATAATTAACAAATAAAGAACTTGAGTTTCTTAATTTTTCTAAGTATAACATTAGGTGCTTATTGTTCGATGATTAAACTATACATTGCTATGACATAATCAATATCATATAAATTCAAATTTAATGTGTAATAAAGTAATTTCATAACTCATAATATAGCATCTAACATTTTCAAACATATATATGAGAACAACATTAGTAAGTTCAGTTCTATAATTTCAACATTAATGTGGAAAAATATTATAAATTTATGATGCAACATTTTATTGCGTGATGCTCACTAACTAATGCATATTATGATTATATATAGATAGCACCATATTTTAACTTTTTACCCATGCATATTATGATCACAGATTTCATCATATTTTTATATTTTCTTCAATGACCGAACCAATGGCTTCTTGAGTCCTGACAAACAGAAAAGACATATGGCCCTTGCACTAGTGACTCGCAACACCAAAGGTTGCTCTGTGCCGACCATAATTTATCCGGACGCTTCACTCATTAATTCTTTCTCTTTCCATATTACATAATCATCAGAAAAAAAAAAAAAGAGCTCCCCGGTGGAACTTGCCAATCTGCATGCACCAGCATCCATGCGGGATAACGGGACGATCTAGCTGAAACTGAGAACAAATTGAGAGAGAGAGAGAGAGAGAGGCGTAGGAATACGTAGAGTGAGGTCGTGGCTATAGCCTCTGTGTACGTAGAGTAGTACACGTACAGGCCTGAAACGACCCGGGGAAGATGGAGTAGTGGCACGTGGGAGAGCGTGAGGCTGTGCGTTTAAACGATTTAGGCAAATTGTGGGAACAGTGCTGAGCAGTTAATGTCGCTGGTTCGGAAATTTTTGTGGGGGGGGTCGGTATAGAATGAATAGAGCTGGAATGGGATGGGATTTGCGTGTGGCAGTGGCATTGTCAGGCTTAACCAGACGAGGTAGAGAGAGGGTAGGAAGGACTAATTAAATTAACTGCAGTTGACAGAGAGAGAGAGAGAGAGAGAGAGAGGAGAGGAGAGGGGAAGGGAAGGGGAGGTTGGCATGGATAACTAATAGCATGATTTGATGCTGGGATTCAGAATAGTACTGCTCATGGGAGCCCTGTTTTGGGGAATTCAGATCCAGTGCAGTAACCCAATTTTTGAGTTTTGATCCAAATCGTCCAAGGTGCTCTAACACGAATCTTAAAGAACCTGGATCCCACAAATAATACTGGCCCCCTGCGCTACCACCGAATAGGCACCGTACACGTCAAAACTCAAAAATTGGGTTACATTAGGGGATCCGGACTCTGTTTTGGGGACTGAATTCTATTCATCAAGTTTTCTCCATTAATACCACCTTTTTTTTTTTTTATTAAAATATCTCAAGAGATCTCATATTCACATTCCCTAAAACGAATTGTGTATTTGTCGTTTTCTACAGAAGACAAAAAGTGTTGTCGAGTTTTCCGTTGTACAGCGAACGGTCCGGATTGATCCGAAAGCTCGAATTTGCATGCGAGTACTCTCCATTCTTCTGAAGTAACTCAAATTTTGAGTTCAAATCCGGATCGTCAGAACTGTTTTGGCACAAATATTAAAGGAGTTCCACCTAGGGCTGCACAAAAAATTCGTAATTCGTAATTCGATTCGAGTTTGATTCAACAAAGTTCGTAAAAAATTCGATTCGAATTTGAGTTCGTTCGAAATTAATTCAAACCAAACTCAAACTGGACCTAGTTCGTTCGAAATAGGTTCGCAAACCAATTAGTTCGAGATTAACTCAAACGTGAACTGTTGATTTCCGCTGATAATGAACTTAATATTTTATTTAGGATAATATTTGAGTTTGTAATAATTCTAAGACTTTGGTGATTATTCTGTACTTCTATTGATATTTAAATTGTACTTTGAATACTTTGGTTATTTGAAAACTTTGGTGATGTTGTTCCTGTTGGCTATTTGGAAAACTTTGGATACTGTGATTGTACTGAACTTTGATTGATTAATTAAACTTTGGTATTTGATATAAATTTTGGTATTTGTAATGAACTTTGATATAAACTTTGGTGTACTGTATAATTAGAATTCAGAATGTCTGAGTTTTTATTGAAGTGTTGTAATTTCGAACTATGGCCCAGCCATAAGTCATAACTCGTAAGTCGTAACAAAGTTCGTAAAGTTTGAAATGGAGTTCGTAAAAAATTCGATTCAAAATTGAGTTTGTTCGAAATTAATTCAAACCAAACTCAAACTGAAAGTAAGTTCGATTCGGTTTCGGTTCGTTTGCAGCCCTACTTCCACCTCAGACCGAATTGATTGAAAATCTGATCGGATGGCCCGGATCTAAACTGAAAATTTGAGTTACTCTAGGTGATATATTCCCAATTGAAGATGGGTCATTCTTTTGTGTCACACCATCCAAAATCGTTCCATATGTAGCCCAAGTTGGCAGTCCATATATGTAGCCCAATTGGCAAAATTTGATCGGATTCAATTTTTTTAAAGTTGGATGATAGAAAATCCGAATCTACCTGACAATACTACAAATCTCACTCAACCTGAAGAACCCGCCTGATCCGATCCAATTTGAGTCTGACCTGATCTAATTTTTTTGAATATAAAATCGGGACTTTATTACCTTAGGCCTTACTGATCTATTTTATTAATACAAAGATATAGAGATTTGATATAAAATCGGTACGAACAGTCCAAATTTATTTTGAACTCTCTAGTAAAATCTCTACAATCGGAGAAGAGGCTGCATCCACCTTATCCGCATTATTGGGCCTCTTTGTTGTACTTTAAACTGGGCTTTGCTTGTTAGCCTGTCAGGCAATGGCCCGGATCTGATCTTTTCTGTTAAATTTTAAAGACTATGGTAAAAACGAAATAAATTTTCCTTAAAAAAATAATTTGGAAATATCGAACTCGTTATTGCTCTTATAACTTTCTCCAAACAGAAAGATTGTTCTATATGATTCATTCCTCGAGTTCATAACATGACAGTCACAAAATTTATATTTCGGTTGCTTCACTGTATGTTAAATAAATTTACATAATTCAATTTATTTGGAAATATATAATATTCTTTTCGGAGCGAAGACCGAGAGATAATCTTAGTCAGGGGCGGGCCTAGGTAGTCCCGGGGGCAACTGCCCCCTCTGGATTTTGAGTTTTAGTGAAAATTTATCGGTTCTGACCGACTTTGCCCTCTCTGAAATTTTTCTTGCCCTCCTCTGGATATTTGATTTGTAATTCGGATTAAATTTAGGGTTAAAATTGAAATAAATTTGTTGAATTTTGATTGATAATTAGAATTATAAGTTAGGGTATCAGAAATTACAATTCAAAGCATTGAAAAGTATAAGTTAAAGCATTATTTTTATTGAGTATCCAATTAGTTAATGGATTTAAATCCGATTTGATATTTTTTTACCCCCTTTGACGAAAATCCTGAACCCATCCCTGATCTTAGTTAATGAAAACATATTTAAAAGTCTGAATTCTCGTTGTAAACTCACCACCTAAACACTTATCATGAACTTTTCATGCACCTTGGAATATAAAACATATCCATTGTGCCAGTTAGGGGTGAGTAAATTGCTCATAACTCGTAACTCTGTTGAGTATTTTGGGTATAGGGTTTTATGCTTCCTTTTTTACTCTTTAGACTTTTAAATTTATAAACCTAATACTCAAAGATATGGTCGATTGCAAGCGCACAACCTAATCCCTGTAGTAATTAAGGTATCGATCCCAAGGGAGATAGGGAAATACTAATTTTTAATAAAGAAAACTACTTTTAAAACTAAACAATAAAAGTAAAAATGGGGACTTTTGTGTAATTTCGTTTTTAATGAAAATTAAAGGTTCGTAACACAAAGTAATTAAAAGTCGAGTGTAAATCAAGTTGGAGAAGTATAGGGGTATTCGGTCCACAATCCCTTGCTAATTCTATCTACTCGGTTTGTTTAAATTCATGTTTGATTTGACGAGGTTTCTAACCTAAAAGTGTTAAAAAGGATCACAGTGTGAATTAATAACGTGCCTAGATAGTTTCGGACTTCACGGTCGTTCTTCACCCTAGCTATCTAGACCCATTAAGCTCTTGCTAGTCTATCATATTCTCAAATATTGATACTTCACGGTCGTTCTTCATACCAATATCCAATTCAATTCAAGATGTCCTAATTATGGGTTTGACTTCACGGTCGTTCTTCACCAAACCTTAACCTTAATTTCTGTAGTTCCGGTTTGGATATCAAATTACGGTCGATTCTAATCCAAATCCTAAGGTATTTGTGCTCATAATTTGGTACTCTCCTATCCCATCCTAACTACTTTGGTTCTTTCGAACCCAAAGCGGGACTTGTCCAATTCAAGTACTAAACTATGTAATTAACACAAATGATAAATCACAGAAATTAACAATCAAATTCTATAAAACAATCATATAAAAATAAATAACCGAATAAGATAGAATTAAACAAGTTCATACATTGACCTGAACCCCTAGAGAGGAAATCTAATCTCTCATGGGTGCTTTAACATCCACAAGAAAATACAAGATAAACATGGTAAAAATTGAGAAAATACGTAAGAGAAAAGAATACAACCAATCTCCTAGTTTCTGCCCAAGTTCTTCCCTTGTCGCTCAAGCAAAACCTCGACTTCTTCCTTCACTTCCTTTGAAATTTGTCACAACTTCAATCACCGCCGGAAAGTGGAGCAGAATGACTTCAATTGAGCAATGATGAGCAGTGATGATTTCTCCTGTGGCCTCCTTAGCCTTATATAACATTTTCTGAACTTGGGGATCAAGTCGTTTTATTTTCGGCACCCACTAACTTAGTCATTTTATGAACTTGGGGATCAAGTTGTTATATTTTTGGCACCCACTAAGCCTACTAACTTCTATATTTCTAATTCTGTGATTCTGAACTTAGAGACCAAGTTATTCTAATTTTGGCGCCCACTAAGCCACTAACTTTTCATATTTAGCAGTTTTTCAGGCTAATGCGGCCATTGATGTGGCTATAAAAAATTCTACATTCTGAATTTGGATTTGTTTCCTTCATAAAAGTTGTAGATCTCTTTGTTCCTGGTTCCGTCAAGCTTTGAATCACTCAAATCGGAGTTTGTATGACCAAGATATCACCACGAACTGTGTGCCGCTGAGTGTGGCCCGAGTGCGTCCACACTGCGCTCGGACTTTTCTCCTGATGGCTGAGTGTGGGTAGCTGATCCGCACTCTGGGTCAGTGCGTCCGCACTGGGCTCTGTGTTCCCCTGTATTGTGCTCTGAACTTCTGAATTTCAAACGAGCATAACTTATGATCCGTAACTCCGTTTTCAGTGTTCTACCACTTTTCGGAAAGCTTGCGAGAAGATCTACAATTTGCTCCATTTCCTGTAGCTTAAATAGACTTTGGCAGTAACTTGGTTCTTTGGATGTATTTTATTCTATCCTCTACTAAAATACAAGATATTTGGTGCTATTATGTGGTAAAAATTAGACCGAACATGTATACAATTTAGGCTTATCAAACTCGCTTATAACTCGCTCGCTAAATGCTCATTAACAACTCACTATAACTCGCTCATTAACTTAATGAGCCAAGCATGAGCATACCTCAACTCGCTCATAACTCGCTCATTAAGAACTGAGTTACATAAATTCTGCCACATCTAATCCACTTCTCTAATAGCTATTAGTATATTCAGAAAAATAATATTAAGAATTTACAAATTTTCCTAAAACAAGCAGAATTACAATTCCCATTCAATACACTATTCCTTAATTTTCTTTGGTTTCGGGCCATACTCATCAATACATTAGTCTCAGAATATAACCCAAAATTTTATTACAAAAAATTTGATCATTAATACACCTTCTGGATTTGTATAGTCTGAATTTGTATATTTCTAAATTCTACATTTTTATTATTATTTTGATAATGCAAATTTGTAGGTATGTGACAAGAAAATAGCTTTGAGTATGTGACATGTAGGGCCGTGAGAACGACAAAAAGATAGTTGTTTAATTTTGTTAAATTTGCTTATGGACAATTTTTTGTTAAATTATGTACTGTTTAATTATGTTGGATTATGACAATTTGTTAAATTCTATAAATGAAAATTAGTTTTTGAATAATATATTTTAAATAACTCGACAACTCGCCCATTATCAACATGCTCATTAACAACTCGCTCATTAAGCTAATGAGTCGAGCATGAGCATATCCCAACTCGCTCATGCTCGTTCATTAATCACCCTACTGCCAGTTGTGGCACGATTTTAAATACTAACAACTGTCTTTATCTTTTTGACTCATTTTCTGAAACCACTAAAATACATACTTAGTTATTCAATGCACACGGAAGTTCACTTTACAGTTTACTTCCGTATGAGTCAGCCGCTCGTCTAGGACTTCTCGCCTAGTGTCAATGCTTACATGCTGTAAAGTATGTTGTTGTTAGTTAGTTGTTCTTTTAGCGAGCGTGCACCTGCATACGCGCCACGAGGGAAAAACCGAGAGGGGAAGCATTCAACTAGTTTCCACTAGTTGAATACCCCTAGCCACGGGGCACAAGCATCTCGAGGCGTCGAGTGGAGAAGGCAGGGGAACCAACCAAGTGAGATGAGAGTTTATATAAACACAAATAATTATCACGTCAATGCACACTTATTCAGTTTTTTAAAATGTTGATTAAAAACAGTTGGAGTTTTTTAGGGGATGAGATATTGAGAGATAACCTTTAATAATTCAAATGCGAAGAAACAATTAAAAACATATTTTTTAATTAGACTAGCGAATTATTTAATATTGGACGGACAAACAAAAATGGATTTCTGAAATTTCACGAAACTTTTCAATTTTTTTAACGAATTATTATAATTTGCAAATTTTACAAACTATTTTCAAATTATTCACTAAATTTAGTTTCTGTCTTAAAGCTATAATTTTAATATATGACATATATTATAAAAAAAATTAAATTATATTTATATTATTTTCAAATCAAAATTTCAGACCTCACCGAACTATCTCTGAATTAATAATTTATCAATATAATTCAAAAATTGAAAACCAGGTAACCTTTCGCACGATTTCCTGTTCGAAGTTGCGCATAAATGATCCGAACTTCGCTTTGTCGGCTCACCTCGTTGGGAATTCATATCACCTGAGGTAACAGAAATTTTGTGTATAGATCCAGACCGTTCGGATGGACCCGGATTCTGATCGGCCGGTCCGGATCTAAAATCAATATTCTGTTACCTCAGAGGATGCGTACTCCCTGGTTGGTTGGTCTCACCGAACGGCGGTTCTCAGAGACGCAAAACCTTAAACCCTAGCTGTTAAACCCCGCCCCCGCCCCCGCCCCCGTTCTCCCCCCTTTCCCGCTCTCTCTCTCTCTCTCTCTCTCTAGAGAGTAACCAGTTCCTCTTTCAACCATGGCGACCTCCAACGCGGCCATGGTGAAGTGCCTCAACACCGGCTCCGGCAGGAAGCGCTTTGTCGTAAGACACCCCCTTCTATATTTCCAAACTTAATTGCGTCGTTTCCAATCAATCCTCACCTTTACTCTTGTCTTTTTGTTCGTATTTTTTCTATAATTTGGCGCAGTTCAAGAGCTTCTCACAGAGGGTAGAGGATATAAACATTGATGTCTATCGTAACCTCGCGCCAGTCAAGTCAGAGCCGTCCACCGGTTCATCTTTCTTCCGGGAAGCCCTCATTCAGTGGCGAGTGAGTTTGAATTTTTATACATTTTTCTTTGGTGTTCCTTTACAATAATGTTTAAGCCACACAATTGATGTTGATTAGAGCCCATGGAACCTCAGAAATTGGGTCTTTCAAATTGATTTCTAACGGATTCAGCATTGAATTGATGCATACGGATTCATAGCATCTTTGATATTTGTTTTTTGGTCAAACTATGGTCTTAATGGGATTTTATCTCGGGAAACAGGAGCTAAATACTGCAGAGGACTTCATTTCGTTCTACGAGGAGATGATGCCACTGGTGCAAACTTTGCCACAGATAATACTTCACCGAGAAAATATATTTTCAAAGCTTCTAGTTAGGTTGAACATGAAAGCCAGGCTTTCTATCGAACCAATATTAATGTAAGTGCATTCTTTATTGGTTCTGTCTGCTAATTATGAAAATGCTTTGACTTGCGTCGGTTTATCAGCTTATAAGGGCAAATTAGACCAAATTTTACTGTGTTAAACATTATAATTAAATGAACTTTTTTAATTTAGCAAATAAGGCCAATGAATTCTTTGGGTTATTTATAAAGTCAATGACTTGGTTAACATGAACACGTGGCAGTGACAACCAAATATATGATGATTATTTCTAAGCTTCTAAATAGGTTTAACATGAGAGCTATGCTCTATCGAGAATCAGTATGAATTCTGTTTGCCAAATATGAAAGTGCTTTGACTTGGGCCATTTTGATAGGTTACCTTTTTTAGGCAAACTAGAGTAATGTGTACTGTACTTGTAAATTACAATTAACTTTCTTAAATTAGCAACTTAGACCAATGAATATTTGGGTCTTTTAGAAGTCAATGGCTTAACTTGAGAAATCTCAATATCTCGCGAAATCTCAGATTGACTCAACCAAATATATGATGACAAGCTCCAAGCAACTTGAGCCAAGTTTTAAATTTGTTTTGCTGGATTTTAGTTCAACCCAAAAATCTGTCAAATTTTCAAGAAATCAACCTAAATTGGCCACTGTAATGTAGTGAGGGACTGAGGGTGCTAGTTACAAATATCTCTTGTTTAATTAATTGCAGACTTCATGTTTTGGGAAATGATTTTGTTACAATATTTTGCATAAACAGGTTAATTGCGGCTCTCTCAAGAGACATATTGGAGGAGTTCTTGCCGTAAGTACTATTTGTTGCTCTTATCTCACTCCATATCGAAGCATGTATTGATGGTTTAATGGATTTCTATTTTCTAATAATTGAATCTTATGAATACAGTTTTTTGAAGAGGCTCACAGAATCCATTGCAGACCTTCTAGAAGAGGGTGGCGAGCGGGATCCAGAGATCCTTGAACAGGTATGTTGTAACGCCCCCCCCCCCCCCCCTCCTCTTTTGAGCGAATTGTACATGCCTATATAGTATTTTTTTTTAATGTAATCAATGTATTTTTTGTTAAGAAAATTTATACCTGACCTCCATAAAATTACGAAAACTGTTCAATTGCTGGCACCCAATAGATACATCCAATAATGCTTATGTGATCATTCAATTGATATCAATACTTGATATTGATCTTGACCTCCATTTAGAAACTTTCTGGCTAATGCCCTGGGCGTCTGGGAGTTTCCATTCTATTTGGATGCAGATTTTGTTTTTTTACTTTTGCATTCTGCTAAGGGTAGCTAATGTCATGATTATTCATTTTCCTGTTTCAGGTGTTTACCTCTTGGTCATATACCATGATGTACCTTCAAAAGTATCTTGTAAAGGACATAATTAATATCCTTAAGTGAGTATGGTTCTCTTTACTGATTTTTTGTTCACTGTTATTCCATATTGTACTGTCATATTGAGGAATTGGTTTTCCTTGATGCAAATTCAAGATAGGTTGTTGTAGGTTATTTCGGTATTTCATTCAGTACCAGCCATTAAATATGAAAATAAGCTTCAATTGTCCAAATATTATTCCACCATATGCACTCTAATAGATGGTCCTTTTTAGAATTCTACGTTGTATAATTTTGTATTCTATCTTTTTTGTTGTACTCGAGGCAGAAATTGATGAGATTTGTTTTATAATATTAAACTATGAAGGGTCACTGTCCGTCTGAGATTTTTCCCGAAGGATTACGTGTGTGAGTTTATGGCTGAGGCTATATCTTTTTTGTTAAGGAATGCTCCTGAGAATCAACTGATTACCGGTACTTTTATCCTTCCACTTGCCAAGCTATTTGCTGGCTCCCATAATTATTAAATATTGTGCATGTTAGTTATAAGATAATATATTGAACGACCCTGCTTTGTCAGTTATCATGCCTTTGGAATATGCAAGCGGCATGCCTACTATTTTCCTATTTTCAAAACCAAGCATTTATATTTTTGGTCAGTTTGTATTGACACTGGCTGTTTTGGAAATTGGTTTCTATTGTTACTGGTACAGTGTACATAAGAAAATTTGTTTGGTTTACCAGTTTTTATTGGCCTGTGAAGTGTTTGATGTCCCCACAAACCTTGAATTATCAAAAGTCAGCTAGGATGAGATTTGAGACTATAATCGCTGATATTGACACTCATAGCTTGATGTTGATTTAATTTTTTATGTCAAAATAGTAAGTGCAAGGATAAATTGATGTTGACTTTCCTATTTGTGTTGTAGGGTTAAAAAAGGTTGTTCGTGAAGTTGCAAAAAGATCGTCTCCAATAAGGAAAGATGGGTCTACCTCTTTATTGTGGCATGCAATGAGAGGCACATCAGGGAAACTTCACTCAAGAGCTAGAAAGGTGTTAAGTTGTTTGCTTGACAAGTCTACTATATGTCTGAGTGAGAAGTATCCAGAGGGTATGTTTTTTTATTCTCTGGGCATGGGACGTGAATTAACAGTGTAACTAAATTGGATGTCGTTATTTGCGGTGACTAAGTTAGGCGTAAATTTTGCTATGTTTTTATTTTGAAGTGCAATTTTTGCCATTGTATTCAGTGGTGCCGGCAGT
This sequence comes from Carex parvula, assembly GCA_025461045.1. Taxonomy (NCBI): domain Eukaryota; kingdom Viridiplantae; phylum Streptophyta; class Magnoliopsida; order Poales; family Cyperaceae; genus Carex; species Carex parvula. The sequence continues at coordinate 93,362 of JAJGRW010000668.1, read as the reverse complement.
TAGCCGGTGCTGGCCGAAATATGCCTTTTCTTGATACTAGTCAAGTGTCCATACTGTAAGAGGACATAATTTATACAAGTCGCGTTGACATTCAATCCATCAATTATAAAAACTTGAATCTTTCTCTCATTAGTGGGGATCTTACGAAGAGAGAGGGTAATGTTGGGACTAATTAAGAAGGGGATAGATGGACATAATACACTTAAATTATATATTTGATGGTCCAGATTTTACTCTGGGAAGATAGATTTTTGGGTTTTTAAAAGACTCCTTTCATAAGGAGCATGAATAATTAACTTTGGTGATGTAAATATTTCCATTGGAACAATGTATTTCTTTGGCATGTTGTACCATTCTGAATATGATACCACAATATGATTTGACGGGTACTGCTACTGCCATTAAAATCTGTTGCCACTGTAGGGCCCAATAAAGTAATAGTGAAACTTCTTTTGATAATTGAGAAACATTCCTCTACTGATATGACGGTTTAGATATGTTTAATCTATTAACTATTTTTGTGTTGTCTTTTATAGGCTCAGAAGGCGTGGTTGAGGTTATTACTGGAGTCTTGAATAGACTCTGTACTGAGGTGGACAAGAAGGAATTGGGCTTGATGTATGCATGCCTCTATGATGCAATCAAAAGCTCCATGGAAAGCGGCTGCCTTGAACATTTGAATCACATATTGGTGTTTCTTTCCTTTACTATTCAAACCACAAAAAGAAGCAAATCTTTTGGTAAAAGAAAATTTCCCCTTTTTTGTCTGCATCATGATTGTTCTTGAGTATTATTATTTTTTTGAAGGTTAGGGGGCGAAATGCCCACTAACAAATTGTATTAATAAAAGAAAAGTTTACGACTTGAATATTAAGCCACTTTGTGAAATTTTTTAGCTCACTTGAATATTAAGCCACTACGTAACTATAATTGATAACCATTGCCACACCTCATACATGCCATTATGGTTCTAAAATGAGTAGACCTTTATTCAGCAGTATAACAATTTGCTGGAAATATACTACCGAGAAATAAACCATCCATTAGAGAAGGTACTGATTGAGTTTTGGTTGCATTTTGGGAAAGAAAGCAAGGACTGCTTAGGGAAATATTGATTTCGCTTTGCTTCTACTTTTTCTGTTCCTTCTTTGATAGATAAGGAAGGAATCCTCAAGGTTGCTCTATTATTAGTCAACAAATATGTTGCTCCTGCTGATGGGATGGAGATGGAGAAACAATTATGTGAAGTTGTTGACAGCCTTTTAACTCTGTTACTTCGCCTTTTGGATGTTCCTGTAATAACTAGTGATTTGGTGCATATTTCTTCTTTGTATGCCCCTGTATTCAAGCTGAGAACACTGAGGTGGATATACTTTTACATAAATGCTTCTAATTGTTTGAATAGGTGTTTTTATTATGTTTGCACCTAATATGTTCCTTTTTACTCATTCCTCTGCAGCTTTCTTAATTTTATCGAGGAGTTCATTACAAAGGATCCTCAAATTTTGCATGCTTTCCATAGCCATATAATGAGGTAAATACCTTCTAGTTATCAAGAGAAATTAGGGACAAGCAGTTGATCATTGCAAATTGCATAATGGCCTATTGTCTAGGTCATGAGTTTTCTTTGGGTAAACTCTTTATTGTTAAGCTCGACACCCGAAATTTTTTAAATGGGGGTCAAGTACTATATCATATATTACCAATCATATCTAAAGCATAAATTGTAACAACAGGGTCTACAATGGAATGATTCTCACATCTTTATGGGGTTCAAATATGAATTTTCCCGATCGTACCCCAATATCTTTATTTTCAATTTCAAAGTTCAAACAGACAATCCGAACTGCTCAACATGATATCCACGTTAAAATATGATTGGAGACCAAATTTTGGAAATTTTTTACTTTTTTTTAAGATAGGTACAAAATCACTGTTTTTAGGAAATTGTGGACCATCTAAAAACAATGATTTTGTACCTATCTTAAAAAATAGTAAAAATTTCTAAAAAATATAAAATTTGGTCTCCAATCATATTTTAACGTGGATATCATGTTGAACGGTTTGGATCGTCAGTTTGAACTTTGAAATTGAAGATAAAGATGTTGGGGTACGATTGGGGCATGAAGCAATGGGGCATTTGAGCCCTCCTCGATATATATATATATATATATATATATATATAGAGAGAGAGAGAGAGAGAGAGAGATGGGTTATGGTGAGTTGCGAAGTAAGATTCTTGTTTTACTTCACAGTTATATCTTCATTTTCAAAGTCTAAACAGCTGATCTGAACTGCTCAACATGATCTCCATATTGAAATGTGCTTGGAGATCAAATTTTACATTTTTTCGGATTTTTTTACTATTTTTTTAGATGGGTAGAAAATCACTGTTTTTGGATGGATTATGGACCATAAAAAAACAGTGATTTAAAAAATTCTAAACAAATAGTAATAAATTTCCAAAAAATGTAAAATTTTGGTCTCCTGGCACATTTCAATATGTAGATCATGTTGAGCTGTTCGAATCGACTTTTTGAACTTACAAAAATAGAAAATATAGGCGTGAAGTAAAACAAGGTTCTTACTTCGCAACTCACCATAGCCCAACTCTATATATATAGATATGAGATTGACTAATATGCTTTTGGTAGCACTTTGGTCGAAACGCCATAGGGTCAAATTTCAAATTTTATATTCGAAACATCGACCTAAGTAGCTCAGTAAATTGGTTATATATTGAACTTGTAGAATACCAATTTTTACGATTTTTGGAATTGTTTTTACTATTTTTTATGATTTATGAAAGATGGCAACATATAACCAATTTACTGAGCTACTTAGGTCGACGTTTCGAATATAAAATTTTGAAATTTGGCCCTATGGCATTTCGGCCGAAGTGCTACCGAAAGCATAGCAGTCAACCTATATATATGTATATATATATATGTATATGTATGATTAGTGTCGAAGCGCGCTTGGTAGAATGTGTTGCAACACCTGTTGATTTTAAATCTCAAAGAACTGAGGGGTATCTATAAAATGAAAAGCATGAGAAAACCTTGAGGAACTTGTATCATGTGCATTGTTATGATAACTATATTAGAATACACAGGACAGTTTGTAATCGCTATTCTGCATTACAATAATTAATAACTATTGCAAAATTTGATTGTAGTGCGGTGGCCAATTTTGTTGAGGATTCACCGGATCAAGTTACCTTTGTTTTACTGAGATATTTTGAGAGGGAGACTCTTTTACTTGGGAAGGTGAAGAATGAAACTGAAGACGGTGTCAAGAAGCTCTGCGATTTCTATAATGGGAAGCTTTGTCATTGGACCAAGTTATGTAATAACTTATCTGGTGTTCAAATTAGTGTAGATGAGGCTGCTTTATTATGGGGAGTAATTAAATGTTATCCTCGATTGTGTGATTCGCAAGATGGCCTTCTTACTATGAGAAATCTAATCTCTGTCCTCGATCAACTGCTCATAACTGAAGATGGTACATCTTATCACACTCCATATTGTTAATTTCTACATGTATGGTTTTCATTAGTTTTTTGTGTAGTTCTTCTGTGGAGTTTTCTGAAAGGAAGGGAAGGGGATGGGAGAGATGACTAAGGTTCTTTCACCTCTTCCACTGCCTGTTTCGGAGGTGACAAAATGTGCTATAGAGGAGGTGAAATCTTCCGTATCCTCCCTTTGTGAAGGTTATGGAGCATGGCAACAATTATTTATCCCCTCCCATCCTTTCCGCTCAACCCTTCTGGAGCACAGTTGAATAAAGTTGTATCTAAAGGGTCTGTGGAGTCTTTTTACTTGAAGCTGAAATGCATAAACTGGTCATTAATTTCTAGGTGTTATTGCTGGCCTTCCAAGAGCCACTTGGCAGAGTCTCATTGGTGCAGCCCTGGCATCATACCAGTTGTTGGTGCATGCCCACCAAGGAAATGCAGAAGTTGATCTTTACTTGTCTCTGGCCGGGAGACACAAGTCTTCTCCTCAAGTTCTATCAGCTGTTGCAGAGCATTTTGACTCTTTGCTTGGGTATGACACAACCTAGTTCCATCTTATATGTGCATAGTTCTTTTCCTTTTCTGTTGATTTAGATTGAAATAAATTGGTTTACATGGTTCCCCCAGCATTATAATTATAAGATATATTTATTCTCTTCTTTTGTTGTAGCCACTATTATTCTATAAATGACCAACTTAACTTCTCTTATGTTACTTCTTGACTTCTTATTTGTCAGGAAAAAGATGATAACTAGCACTAGCTGGAAATGTCTTCTTTAATTATGAAACTATATCCTTTACTTGTTTTTATTCTTTGGCTCTTTGTTCTTTGCAGGGACAATTGTAAAAAAGACGAGATTAATGTTGAGGACAAGGTAGATGTATTTGGCGCATTGATTGATAACTTGAGCAATTCGAACAAGACAATTCGGGTTTCAACTTTGAGGATATTGTTACATTTTTTCACGAGAGACGAGCATTTGTTTGCTAATGATAAGCGCCCAAATAAGAGGCTAAAGACCGAAGAATCTGATTTGGCAAAAGAAAGTGCTAAGCACACTAATGTACGTTCAGTTTTCTTGTATCTTTCCTATCCTTCATACATTGTGAACTGGACATATTTTCGACCTGCTATATGAGGGCCCTGATAGTTATAGTAGATTAAGCCATAATTTTCTCCTTTCAATCCGACAATAGTGATATCAATAATGAATTAATTTATTAATTATAGTGATTGTTCCTCCTTTTAATTAGGTTGTTGAGCTGCTGCTTTTAATTGAGTCCACCCCACTCTCGATCTCAACAAGCCGCAAGATCACGGTCCTTATTTCACAGATACAAATGAACCTCTCTGCTGGAAAGATCCATGAAGAGCACTTGCAGCTCGTCTTACATGGAGTCCTAGGCGTGCTTCACAATAGATTCAGCCAGGTGTGGGATCCTGCAATGGAGTGCCTCTCTTTTCTGATAAGAAACTACAGAGATGCTGTATGGGATAAGTATGTTGGATACCTTGCGGTTGTGCAAAATAAGGCTTTGTCTCACATGGATCAGTTGGGGAAGCCGGATGGTGCTGGTAGTGAATCACTGGGTATGTTTTATTTCTCTCCCAGCAGCTGCCCCCCCCCCCCGGCTCTCGTTCGTTCTCTATTATCTTACACCAATCTCTCTCCTCTCTCGTTCGGTAGTACACACAAAAACTCTCTCCTTCTATCCTAATCAAACTGCTCTCTCTCATCTTGCATAAAGATTGGTGTAATTATTTGATTTCTTGGTGTTCTATCATGTTTATACCTGTTCTTTCTTTTTTTTCCTTGCGAAGTTTGTTTCTATCCACCACTTGTTCCTGGATGTTTTTTATGTCAACCCAAACTTTAACACAGAATAAGAATTTGCTCAAGTATAGTGAAAAAAGAGAAACACAAAATATTGGAAACTTGTATCTGTTTCAATAAAAAAATTTAGGGAAACACATATTCCCCCCTTTGTAAGAAGCTTTATATTCTAACTACCCTTTTTTTTCTTGCAGATATTGCAAACTTATTCAACCAATTTCTCTATCCAGAAAGTGATCCAACACCATCTACAAATGTCACAGTTTCATTACTACAAACTCTTCAGAAGATTCCAGATATGGCGGAGTCTCGGTCTCGTCAGCTTATTCCTCTGTTCTTCAATTTCCTTGGCTACACTAATGATAACATTGCAAGGTATCTAGTATAAATATATGAAATGTTATTTTTTTTGGTTATGGTTGTTCAATTGGTGGAACAGGGCCCGTGTTGAACAAAATAAAATATATCACAAGCATGTAGAAATTGGATAACGGCAATTTTAGGAATAGGCTGGTAAATTGGTGCATTTGATCACAACTTGAGTTAAAGCATAAAATAGATAACTGTCTGAGCTCATTCTTCTTGCCATTTTGATTTCGCATGTCTTGTGTTTTTTTTGTTCATGGTTTCTCTGTTTTTGTACAGTGTCGAATCGTACATGTCTGACAGGTGCAAGGGGAAAGAGTGGAGAGTCATCCTAAAAGAATGGCTGGATGTAATAAAGTCAATGCACAATGCTCGGTCCTTGTTCAGGAGCAATACTCTTCATGAGATTTTGGTAAAAAGGTACATCTTTCAATTGACCTCTTTGCAACTATAACTTATCTAGTAAGCAAAAACAAGCAGAGGATGAATAACATGATAGGTGAGTATGCAAAAACTAAGAAAGGTACATTTGATTTTAAAGGATATATTATACATAATGTATGTTTGATTCAAATTTTCTTTTAGACTTCTTGATGACATGGACCCTGAGGTCCAATCAAAAGTTCTGGACTGTTTGCTAAACTGGAAAGAAGAGTTCATGGCACCATATGCTCAGAATCTTCGTAATTTAGCAGTCTCCAAAAATTTGCGTGAAGAGCTCACTACATGGTCGGTTTCAAAAGAGTCGAATTCGATTGAAGAGGAGCACCGAAGCCACCTGGTCCCTCTAATAATCCGACTACTGACCCCAAAAATCAGAAATTTGAAGTCACTCGGGTCACGTAAGGTTGTATTTTTTTTACTGTTTCTATAATATATTTTTAATTTGCAAGAGAGGGTCTTCTAGCAAGTTTTGAAAAGTTTCTTTTTCTGTGCAATGTTTCAAAAGGTTTCTACTTTTCAGGCAGATGAAGCCTTATAGTTTAATGCAAAATGTAACATCATTTTTTCCCTTCCTTTGTCCTTCAGCATGCAGGGGTTAGTCACCGGAAGGCCTTAATCCGTTTCCTCATGCAATTTGAGCCAACTGAGCTTGAGCTATTTTTCTCTCTGTTATTAAAGCCCTTACTTCCTCAACCTCTTTTAATTGAAATTTGCAACTCGGGAAAATCTCTTTGCTCCGTTCTTCCTGAAGTTTCAAGTTCCATAGCCATAGATAATCTATTATTGAAAAGAAGAAATGGTTTTGTACATGTAGTGGAAGAAGTGTTTGTTACCTTTGATATGGCTCGTATGGAGCCTATTCTTGACCTTTTGTTGAAGATTGTTGTGCTAATATTGGAGAGTTGCATGAGAAATATTAACGGGGAGAGAGGGGAAGGCAGAGATGGAGACACCATGGATGTTGATAATCCCTCTGGTGATTTGGAGGTATACTTAATTATTGTTTTGTTACAATTAGAATGTTTCTTTTCCTTACCTGGGATTATTGCATTGGGGGGTATGTAACAGTATTGATCATGATTGGTCTACTATTGGCTGGTTTTGTCCACTATTTAGTTTCTAGGTTGCTCTTTTGGCAGGCAATTGTCCATTTTTTTTTTCTTTCCTCTTTATTTGAGTTTTTGTTTTCTTTTTGTTCGTTTATTTCTCTTCTGGCTTTGTTATTTAAGATCCTTTTTGTTTTTTTGTGCTTCAGTTGCTTGGTTGTCATTTTCAAGCTAACTTCACATCTGAAGTTGACAACAAAGTTATATTTTTGAACTGTGTGGTATTCATGTACCTATTTTGTGGCAAATGCAACATACATTAATCTTTACTTTTTCTCACATATATCAAACAATTATTTCTTTATAGGGCAATACATCCATAAAGCAGTACAAGGAATTGAGAACCTTGTGCTTGCGCGTAATTTCTTTGGCACTTAACAAGTTCGAGGACTACAATTTTGGCTCTGACTTTTGGGACATCTTTTTCACTTCGGTCAGACCTCTGCTGGACAGGTTTAAACTGGAGGGTTCCAGTAGTGAAAAACCGAGCTCTCTTTTCGCATGCTTTATAGTCATGAGCAAGAGCCCTAAGCTGGTTTCTCTTTTGGCAAGACAGCCTAACCTTGTCCCAACAATCTTTTCTATTTTGTCGGTTAGCACAGCTTCAGATGCTATTGTTTCTGCTGTGCTGGAATTTATTGAGAATTTGTTGAAGTTGGATAGTGATTTGGATTTGGATGAAACAGAGGATAACCTGGTGAAGAAAGTTTTATTACCTCATGTTGACATACTTGTTCAGAGCTTGCATGATCTTTGTAAGATACGCAGTGAATTCCAAAGGTAATTCCTTAAATTTTCACGTTTTTTTTTTTTCATATGCTTACCATTATGTTATTGTTTCATCCTTCACTCTCCTCTCAATCCTTTGGCAATACCACAAGGATAGGGCAGCATGAAGCACACTTGTGGCCAGAAAATCGATCTTTCTGATGTACCTTTAGCTTAAATTAATTTATATGTACGTTGTTGTCTTTGTAGAAAATCTGTGGTTCTAACTGGACGAAGGGAAGTGAGGGTGTTTAAAATGCTGGCAAGGTATATCAAAGATTCATCGATAGCTGGGAATTTTTTTAGATATTCTGCTTCCCCTTTTCAGAAAGAAGGACATCAGTTCTGGTACAACTTCCTTTCAAGATCTAGATGTTCTTTAAGGGTGGTATTACCCAATTTGACCAGTCTGGTATATTATAGCTGGGGTCTTTATGATCTCTTCATATGACAGGTTATGTACTATAAAAAATATTTTGCATTATCATACTGCCTCTTGTTTGATTCTAAAACCCATTATTCCTGTTTACACTATTGAAAATGTTTTGCATTATCATGCTGCCTCTTATTGGATTATAAAACCCATTTTACCTGTTCATTGCACAAAATATTGGTCTGTTTTTTTTTTCTTGTTTCTTTTCCAATTTTGTAAATCTGAGTATTCATCTGCTATTTCTTTTTTTGTTGGAAATTGTCTTTTCGCAATATTCCATGTCTGTTTAAGGGTACCATTTAGTAAATTTCAATTTGTGCACTGCTACTTATTATTCTGCCAGAAGAAACTATGTTGTCAGTATGCAATAGGCTCTGCCATTATTAATTTTTTTTACTTGCCACTACAGATGAGTGCTTGGAGGGGCTTCAGGTGGTGAGGGAAATGATCCCTATTTTAGGCAGCAAGTCGTATGATAAAGTTTTGTGTGCAGTAAATCCATTGCTTGTTAGTGCTGGTCTTGGACCTAGGCTATGCATTTGCGAAATCCTTGATGGCCTTGCACAATGTGATTCTTCATTTACTGTTCTGGTGAGATATTTGGTGAATTATTGCTTTTATTCTAAGTTTGATTAATGGAATTTTTTTATTAACTTTCTACAATGCATTACCACACATTCAGTTCAGATGCCAGTATGGTGCACAGTCAGTTCAGTGCCCTTAGAGCTGTTAGAGTTAGTTTCTGTTTGGCTGAACTAATTTCTAAAGAACCACCACTTGGTGTTGGAACCCTGTTTTGCCAACTTCACGGGACTGCAACTCGTGATTTTTCCTGTAAAGAGCAAATGTGTAGAAACTTCGGTGGTGCCATTTGAAATTCTTCTTAAATTATGAGTCTATACTTTTTAAGCTTGTTCAATGGTTATTCAAGTAATTTTATTGCTCCAGACAGGGTATGCAGTGAAAACTAATAATAAAATACTCATTTTTTTTTCGATTTCAACTTCCTTGGCTTGTTTCAGGCAAGATTATTGCGTGATCTGAATGCTGTTTCTACATCAGAACTAGGTGAGTTAGACTATGATGCACGGATCAAGGCATATGATTCTGTTGGACCCCAGCTGTTTTCCTGCTTGAGAGAGGAGCAGACAATGACAGTGTTGTCCCACTGTGTCTTTGACATGTCCTCAGAAGATCTGATCTTCAGACAGAGTGCATCGAGGGCATTACAGTCGTTCCTCCATTTTGCTGCTCCAATTTTGAATGGAGATGACAATTCTAGTGGAAGTGATGGCACCCCTGTAGTTTGGAAAAAGGCTCTGTTATGCAGACAGTGGAGAAAATATTTGCACCATATGGGAGATGCCATGTGCAAGGATATGTCAATTCAGAAGGTTCTCTTTCTCTCTCACCCGACCATGTATTTGTAGATAAATCATGTATACTCTATTTGTGTGTGAGATTTTAGATATCATGTCCTCTAGATGAATTTTGGTATTGCTTGATCATATGCTAAACCAACAACCAAAATACTTTATATCTCACATTTCGAAAGAATACGTTTGTTATAAACTTTTGTCATAAAATGCTAATAAACTTCTGTTATGTACTATTGTAGGAATGGTTCACTTTGCTGAGAGATATGGTGTACAATTTTCAAAATCACCCTTCACTGAGTTCATTCAGGTGTCTGTGTAGCGAGGATCCAGATCACGACTTCTTTGCCAACATTGTTCATCTACAAGTAAATTTTTTTCATTAATTTATCTAATCTACAAGCATCTGTGTACTTCTTTCTTATCCGTGTGTTTCTTTTCTTAGCAATTTCTAATACTTGCTTTGTGGTGTTACAGATTTACAGAAGAGTTAAAGCACTGTCACTCTTCAGGAAAAAAGTTGGCATGGCCAATTTCTCAGAGGTAAGTCTGGCCCTAATTCTGAATTCATTTACACCTTGCTCCCATCCTGAAGCAGTAAAACACGTAGGCCGAGAGGAACCTGGATCTAGTTGGTAGTGATCCTACCTGTTTATGTTATCAAACAAAGTAGTGTGATTATTTTGTACACAAGCTGACGTTTGGTTATGTTGAATGCAGGCTGTGACTATGAAAATTTTGTACCTCTTCTATTCACCATGTTATTCGACAATAAAGAGATAAAAGGTGAACACCTCAAGAATGCCTGTGTTGAAACCCTCGCATCAATCGTGGCCCATGTGCAATGGGAGTCAATCGTGCCATTCTGACACGATGCTTTCGTGAATTGACCATGAAAACTGACAAACAAAGATACTACTCCGTCTTATCTGTGCGATTCTCGATTCATTTCATTTCTTGGATGATTCTGTAGTGACTCAAAAAATTGCGCAAGAGAATAAGCGTCACTATTTGGAAAAGATTGTGCTTCCTCAAGTGCAGAAGCTTTTCTCTCTAGACTCGGAAAAAGTGAATGTGAATATAAGTCTGGTGGCACTTAAAATACTTAAATTGTTGCCAGTAGAGACAATGGAGTCACAGCTCTCGAATATTATACACAGAGTTTGCACCTTTTTGAAACATAGACTGCAAAGCATCCGAGACGAGGCTAGGTTGGCATTAGGCGCTTGCTTAAAAGAATTGGGGGTTGAGTATTTACTCTTTATGGTTAAAATTATGCGCGCAATTCTGAAACGGGGTTATGAGTTGCACGTGTTGGGCTACACGTTGCACTTCCTTCTATCAAAGAGCGTTATACTGGCGGGTGGAAGCCGTACTGGTCAGATTGATTACTGTCTCGATGAGTTGTTAGAGGTTGTTGAGGCTGAAATATTTGGTGAAGTGTCAGAGGAGAAAGAGGTTGAGAAAATAGCCTCCAAAATGAAAGAAACCAAAAAAAGTATGTCATATGAGACTCTTAGGTTGGTTTCTAACAACATAACATTCAGAACAAAGGCCCCAAAACTCCTCTCCCCTATTTGTTCACGCCTAATGAGGCACCTGACACCAAAAATGAAGCCAAGAATTGAGATAGCCTTGCATAACATCGCTCTAGGTATTGAGTCAAACCCATCAGCTGAGACCACTGAGCTGTTCATTTTTGTTTACGGACTTGTTCATGACACCATAACACAACAGAAGCAGAAGCGGACAGATTTCGGGACCGATTTGAACTTGAAGTCAATTTTAAATTCCCACATAATATCTGACTTTGGCCTGGGGTTGTTTCACAGCCGCCTGAAAAAGACAAAGCTTAGCAAGCATGATGAGGAATTACTATCCATGCTGGACCCTTTGTTCCTCTTTTGGAACAATGCCTTAGTTCAAAGTACGAGAGTGTCATCTCTTCCGCCTTTAAGTGCCTTACTCAGTTAATTGCACTTCCTCTCCCCTCTAATGAGACCAATGCTGAAAATATAAAAACCTCTCTGTTGGAGATCTGTCGTAGATCCAATAACTCAACCAGCCCTCTAATGCAGTCATGTCTGCGGCTGTTTTCTGTGCTTCTTAATAGCTCAAGAGTTAGGGTTACGCTCTCTGACGAGGAGTTGCGCATGGTTGTAAATTTTCCTGTTTTCATTGATTTACAAACAAACCCTTCGCCAGTGGCTCTGTCCTTACTGAAGGCAATTGTCGGGAGGAAATTGGTGGTGCCTGAGATATATGACATGGTGACAAGAGTTGGTGAGTTAATGGTCACATCTCAGGATAAGCCGGTGCGTACTCAGTGCAGCCAGATTTTGCTTCAATTTTTACTTGACTATCGCCTCTCTGAGAAACGGCTTCAGCAGCACTTGGATTTTTTACTCGCTAATCTCAGGTATGTGCTGGAAAAGATTTGGTTTAGATATAAGCATTAAAAACAGAAGTAACAGTTAACTTTATGTAACAAGATGAACTTAAAACTAAGGGAAACTTGAAGTTCTCAAAAGGAGGCTGACATTAATGTGGATTATAACAATGCTTATTTTGTTTGAAATATTCTATAAGTAGTGTCATTCCTTTTTTCTTATTTATATTTGTTTGTGTGATATCTACTCTGATGCAGTTATGAGCATTCTTCTGGAAGGGAAGCAGTGTTGGAAATGCTGCATGCTATACTGATGAAATTTCCTAAGAGTATAGTTGATAGCCAGGCACAGACATTCTTTATTCATTTAGTGGCAGCCCTATCAAATGATACAGATTCACAAATTCACTCCATGGTTGCCACTATTATTAAAGAACTGATTGAACGAACCAGTGAGAGTGTCTTGAATTCAATCATGGAGTTTTGCATATCTTGGTACATGGGAGATAACCACAGCCTCTGGAATGCTGCAGCTCAGGTATTGTTGCAAATAGCACTCAATACTTGTACTATTTCAATAAAGCTTCTAGTTTTTTTATTATTCTTTATTTTTTTGTGTTTGTGTGGCTCATTGCAAGTGATGCCTGACACCTTTTGGGTTGTTGACAATAACTCTGAACCAACAAGATCTCACTGATGCCCAAAATATATATATTTTTTTTTCTGAACTTTTTAACTCAGCCAAATATCTTAAAGCATGTCTCTCTGAACCCAGGGCTCGTATCTAAGTTTCTTGGTTAATTTTATTTTAATTAAGGCTTCAGTATATTAGCTGTGTAGATTTTTGGGCAAAACTGTCTATATTGAGCGGAAACTTTTTTTAGTGATTCATTGACCATGGGTTTACTCGTAATTCCCGTGTCAAATACTGATCTCATTGATATGATCTATATTGTATGATATATATGACAATGACATATATATAATGACGAGTATAGATGCACATTTAACTGTTCACTGAACAATTTGAAATTTGCTAGGGTCTGTACTAGTGACCAATATGGCTCGTCATAATGTACTTAGTTGCATGAAGTCAAGGGTATCCATGTTACCTAAGGTCTATAAACTTGTCTTTTACGTATTCAATACATTTAGCTTGATTTGACAAGTATCGTCAAGATTGTCAAATTAAGGCATTGTAGGCATCCAATTCTTTACATATCTAGTCAGTTGTTAGTTGACAATGTGAGAAATGTACGTGCTACTAGTAAATACCCATAAGCTCGCCACAGGGGATATTCCCACATGAGCATCTATCTGTACCTGATAATTTCTCATGTGCTTTTCTTCCTTTTTTCTGGTTAATGTGAACTTAAAATTGCTTTTTCATGAAACCTCATCAGGTGTTAGGTTTGTTGGCTGAAACTAATAAAAAGGGGTTCATAAAGCACACAGAAACTGTGCTAAGAGTTGCAAAACGCATTATGGAATCATCACTTGTTAGTGTCAGTGAAGCACAGGCCAATTCAACAAATGAAGCTGGGTCTCTTCTCTGGAAAGAGGCTTATCACTCTCTCGCCATGCTGGAGAAAGTTTTCGTCATCATTCCTGAGATTTACTTCAAGCGAGACCTTGAGGTATGCTCTTGTTATAACTGCTGATTTGTACCAGTCAAGCTTAAGAGAGAGCATTGTAGTACCAGATAATACCAGCATGAGTCAGCCTCTGATTGCCTCAGTTTGGCATCCCAAACAAGTAAAAACTAGATTAATCAGAATATTAATTAGTCAAGTATGCCCTTATGTAGCTAAAAAGCAGAGCATATATTTATTATATACATTCAGGTTCTAGACGTGAATGGTTGGTGGTCTTACATAACGAGATTTTAATTTAATTGAAGCCTTTGTTGTGTTTTTTGCCAGGATATTTGGATATTGGTGACCAAGCTGTTGTTGCATCCTTGTTCTCGTTTACGTGAAATTTCAACGTGTCTGGTGGCTTCATACTTTGCATCAATCCCTGAAGTAAAAAACAAAAATAACAGTACGAAAAGCAAAAAACCGAATAATGAACCCTTCATCCTTGCCAGTCCTAGCTGGCTCTTTTTTATATCTGTCTCATTAATTAATCAGCTTAAAACAGAGCTTGAGAAAGGAGCAGAAACAAACAGGGTGTTTAGAAAACATTTCATTCTCTGTTTGTGGGCTCCACTCCTTCGCAACAGAGAGAAAGTTGGACCAGTTTTGGTTGGGTCTCAACCCGGCTGAGCAGAGCACCTTTCTTGAGGGGTTTGAATTGCTTGGTTCTCGAAAGGCGAAGAATAATTTCCTTCTTTCTGCCACGACTTCTTCAGAGGCGAAATAGATAATCAGAGCAAGAATAGTGAAGAAGACCTTCGGTCGTTATTGCTTGTACCTATGATTAAGCGGATGGGTAAAATCGCAATGCAGAAGGAAGATGTTCAGGTTAGTTATTTTAGAAGCAAAATTTGATGGAATCAATATTGCACTTCACTTTTGGCTTTTACCCAGGGGCGGATCCAGTAAGAGGGACCATTCATTTTCAAAATTTATGTGATTATACATGATTTTCTATTAGAGTAAAATGCTATGGGTACTGTAAAATTGACCCGCATACTCACATGAAAATTTTATATGATTGACTCCCAATGTGTGTTGACCCCATAGCTTGAAAGTCTGGCTCTGCCCTGCTTTTACCTGTACTGGTACATAAGTTTGGTCAAGCTGTGGCACAAAGGACATTATCTAATATCATAATTTTTAGGTACTGAAATTTCAGTTGGTATGAGGAATAGTCTGCTATCATTCTATAACATTGTTGTCTATTATACCTTACTAGCAAAGGGTAACACTGATTCAACTTCGCAATGCAGATGGAGATTGTATTCAAAAGCTTTGGAACTATGACAATGAGGCTCGGAAAGGAAGAGTCTCTTG
>JAJGRW010000668.1:44558-71170 GCA_025461045.1 Carex parvula | reverse complement strand
AGAAAGTACAAATCCCGGCACTAGGTATGAATGTTGGAATATGAGCGTAGAGGATGTCGACGACGCATTGCAATTCAAAGCCATAGCATGGGCTTTTGGTCGATGTATTCAAGCTGTGCCATACATTGGACCAGTCATCAGTGTAGATGCATGCTTCATGTCTGGCCGTTACCAGGGGAGACTGCTGATAGCATGTGCATATGATGCTGAAAACCAGTTGTTGCCTTTGGCCTTTGCAATTGTTGAGAAGGATGATGGGGAAAATTGGAGATTTTTCATGAGATTCTTACGAAGACAAGTGGTTGGCGACCGGTTCTTTTGTGTCATATCAGATCAGCACAAAGGAATCAAATATGTTTTTGATCGCTCAGATTTTGGGTGGTCGACAGCGAACGGTGATTGTGTGCACAAGCTGTGTGCGCAACATGTTGCAGACAACCTACACAAGAACTGCGGATCTGAAAAATGGGTTGCAGATACATTCAAAATTAGTTGCAGGAGGAAAAATCGAGAAGGGTGGAAGAGATGTTCAGAGATTTTGCCAAGGTATGTATATTTTTATTTGTTGACTTATATTTTCTGAATTATTTACTTAAATTTTCTCATCTAAAACTGTTTTTTTTTTTTTTGCAGTACTGTCCAAAGGCAAATGCGTACTTACTCAAGGTGGGAAAAATAATCCCACCGATCTTGCTGAGCCACCCGCATATGAGAAGATATTGCAAGCCCGTGATGGAGGCTTCTGATGGGGAATTATGACCACAAATGGGTCTGAGTCTTTGAATGTTGTTTTCAAGCAGAGCCGGATGTTGTCCGTGGCAGCAATTGAGAGGACACCTTCTACAAGTTAAATGCATGGTTTGTTGCACGGCGTGTTAAAGCCCTCGAATTACTGTCCAGGAATCACGTTTTCAACAAGGGTAGAGGGGAAACTCATGAAACATAGGGAGAAAGGTGCAGTTATGAAAGTTGTCCTGTACGGAGAGAACCAATTGGAATTCGAAGTGCACTGTCCAAATGAGTTTGCTCCAACCGGCCGTAGACCGGATGAAACTATGGAGTTTGTGAAAAGGATGTTCAAGTATGTTGTTATTTTTGGACCTGACTGTTAGTGTAATAATCTAGAAGTCAATCAAAGGATAATTTTATTCTATATGTATTTTGTTCATGTAATGGATGATTAATAAAATTATCATTTTGTTCTTTGAGTTTTATCGGATTATGAATCATTTCGAGTTCATGACTTGAAATTGTAAAACTTCATAATAGAGGATAAATACTCTTAATTGTCACTAACCGAGGTAATTAGCAAAGAACACTAATTTACCAATTAAAGGTTAGTATGTGGATTAAATGATGGTTAAGTTTTACAGACCATAGACAAGGAGTTGTCATTTTAATCACATAGATACATGTTAGAGAACATGGTATTTGACTGACCCTCAATGAAACATTATACGGAATTGTGTTCGTGTCATTAATGTTTTCATTTAGTGTTAAGTTCTAAAGTATGAGGTGGTTCGTCGTTTCCTACATAAGAAATGTATATTCGTGAGTGTTGTTTAACGCTATCCGTAAAAAGTAGCTATAACGATGACATTTCAGTAGACATGACTTTTGCAGAGGAGAGATGTTCACCAAGACTACTATTGTCCCTCGTATTTAATACGAGTAATAATATCACTGGGCCCCTTGATAAAGTAGGATTATCTGTGCACGGTATGATCAAAGAGTTAATCATATTTGATAATCTACTTAAGATCGAGAAAAGATTAAGTTTGCAAGGATGACACATACCTACCTTGAAACTAATCTGATACTATGAGACATAAGAATTAACACGAGTAAATTGTTTACTGGATCGTGATATTGTATTGTACAACATCATCTGTGTCAATTGGGTAGTCATAATGCATTCTGCCAGATGCCGCTTATGATTTATAGAATTAAAAGGAGTTTTAATTCTATTGCCAACATAGCACAGACAGAGAAGTTTATGATTAATTATAAAGTGTTATAATTAATATAAATGTCATAGAGATGACAAGCTCAAACTAGATTAAATTTATAAGCGTGTACAACACGTTGTATAAATTTATCGCAACAACAAAATCGCAAGAAAATATAATTGTTCAGAATTGTTCAGAACGATTATATTAATATTAATTATGAATTAATATTTTGGGCCAAAAGCCCATTTGAATTTGGGCCTAACTTAAATTTAGAATTTGAATTAAAAGCCCAAATTGAAAGCCCAAAAGTCCAAATCGAAAGCCCAAATTAATCAGATTGAATTATGGGCTCAATGGCAATCTGGTAAATACCAGATTGCTTAGAGGGCATTTTGGTCATTTATGAACCTCCTAAAAAATGCCTATAAATAGGTGGGCAGGGGTAGGGATGGCAATGGGCCGTGCCCACGGGTATTTTGCTAAGCCCATGCCTTACCTGCCTGTTACCATCCCTATGCCCGACCTGCCTGGCCCAATCTGATGGGCCTCAAAATCTATGCCCGGCCCACCCATGGGCTTTTTCCCCATGCCCACGCCTGCCTGTGCCTGCCTGCCCATGCCCATGGGCTGCCTTACCCGATCCTTACCCGTATGCCCGTCCCAACCCAATAACATAAATTAAACACAATCATATGCACAATATAGAATTTAACATAATTATCACCATAAAACCAATAAATCAAGCTACAACATGATTAGAAATTAAGCTACAACAAAATAATTCAAAGTATCAATTAACCAAGTTCAAGTATCAATTAAGCTACAACAAAATTAAGCTACAACATGATTATAAATTAAGTTCAAGTATCAATTTACCAAGTTCACACAACAAAATAATTCAAAGTTTAATAGCAAACAACAAACAACAAAGCCTACATAGTTTAACATCAAAATAATAAATGGATTACGTCTAAGCAGCAAAGCACGACATCAAAATAATAGTCGAAACATCTAAACAGCAAAGCACCGAACCACTACTCTTGTAATTCTTCCAATGTACTGACCTGCATAATTAATTCAGCACATAAGTAACAGCAACAGCAAACCGCAACAGAATTAAAAAAAAAACCAGCAACCAGCAAACCAGCAAACCAGCAACCAGCAACCAGCAAACAGCAAACCAGCAACTAAAAAAAAAATTATAGCAAGGTTCAGCCATGGTAAGGTTCAGCCATTTTGCCTAAAAAAAAAATTATAGCAAGGTTCAGCCATGGTAAGGTTCAGCCATTTTGCCTAAAAAATAAAATTATACCAAGGTTCAGCCATAGTAAGGTTCAGCCATTTTGTCTAAAAAAAAAAATTATAGCAAGCAACAGCTGCTATAATTGAATGATTTGTAGGGTTACAAACATATTTTCAGGTTTTGTAAGTGTACCTATGAATCGGACTCACATTATTATTCCTGGATGCCTCCTTCACTTGTTTCAGTATTTCTTCCTTTGCTTGAGCAGCTGCATAAATCACCACATAAAGAACAATATAGAAACATTTTTCTCTCTCCACGCCACTTGTTACTTTCAATATCAAAACCATATAACATTAGTAGTATACCAGATTTCTGTTCCTTAAAAGTCTAAAATCTTACAAAAACACTAATTTGCATTTGTCATGTGGTACAAATTTGCATATTTTAAAATCTTAATCTGGGCATCCTAATTTCAGGACCTCTTCCAATTTAAATTCCTCTTTTAGACTAAATAGGATGACAAAAAATAGAACAAAGAACCAACTTTGTACCTGAATGCGGCACCAGAATGTTAAGGCCGTGAGCTAGACTTCTAAGTTCCGGTCCTCTAAGCTAGACTTCCAAGTTCCATCTATCACAAAAAAAATAACAAGGAAAGAGAATTCAAGTTCTTATACTCTGATTCTCATGATATTTATTGCCTTCTCCTTGGGCATTTGGTACGCAAGATATTCTAGATAAATTTTCAGGTACTAAAAAATTGCTCCAGCCATTTGATCCCTAGAAGAATATCAACATTTTCTCATGTGACACAGTTATAAGATTTGTCCAAGAATTAAACAATCAATATATATATCATACTAACAAGCATATACCATATGATAGACATACATCAAGAACATGACAAGAACAAATGCATACCATTGATATGTACACAGCACACAAAACCTCTAGTCATAAACACCCGAAATGATAAGAAAAGAAAAAAATAAATGAGATTGAGACATTTTTCTACCTATCAATAGCACAAATTTCTTTTTTTTTGCTGTACCAAAACCTTCATTTCTCCTTTAACTGGAGCTTTCCATTTGAAATGTCCATTCATACTTTGCTGTCAACGGGATTGAATGTGTACTCATTCTGGTTCAATCCATACTGCATAAATGGAGCAAAAAGTGCAAATGATAATCAAAGAGCAGTTACCATTTATAAAAATAAAAATTTAAATAATATCAAAATTCCAAAATTTTCTTCTACACATCCCCAACTTAAAAGTTAAATCAGTCAATTAGCACTATGTATTCCGGTGGAATCACAAGCAGCCGAGTGTTAGAGAGATTATACTGAAATTAACCCCTGAATCAATACAAGAATCTATCCTGACACTTGATGCATTTAATCAACTTAGATGGAAATGCAGCCCTCCTATGTTCCAATACTTTTCTCAATAATTATTTGCTCTTAATAAAGTTCAGAAATTACTTAAAATTAATAAAACTATAATAGAAAAATAAATTAATAAATAGTCTAAATGATTTGTTAATATTATTATGACACAAAAGAATACAGGCTTAAAAATTTAAAAGAAACCATATAATAATATACACCATTAGACAAGACCAGTCTAAATAGACAAATCAAGCAACTATATAGTGCATAATTTATTAATTTTAGTTCAAATTTGATAAGTAAATCAAGTGGCTTATGTAGAAGTAGAAGAATTTAAGCACCAAGAAACAATCAACTTTTTCGAAAAAAACAGATTTGATTAAAAGACTTTTCGAAACTTTGTGCATGAATTACTCCCCCAAAATGGCTGGTACATCGGAGCAATAGTCGCTCCAAGAAGCTGATTACAACAGAGAGCAACAGAGACAATAAAATGTCTGGTACAGTACTGGTAAATCGGAGCAATAGCCGAATTTTTGTTGGCTGGTACTGTGGTACAGTACTGGTAAATCGGGTGCTGCTAAATCAGAGCCAACAAAAAAATGCAACAGAGCTTGTGCTGCACTGCTGCTAAATCGGAGAGAGGGCAAAGGGCAAAGAGCTTTGCTGAAGAGAGCGGGAGAGAGAGAGGAGCTTACCGGGAGAGAGTCAGAGAGGAGCGACCGGGAGAGAGTCAGAGAGGAGCTTCGGCAGTCGGCACTGGCCTGCTGGGTGCGGTGCTGAAGAGAGCGAGAGAGAGAGGAGCGAGCGGGAGAGAGTTAGAGAGGAGCGAAAGAGAGAGGAGGGAAAGAGTACCAAACAGTGAGCGGCTGCGGCTCTCACAAAAACCCTAATATTCAAAATCCTGTACTCTGTTTGTATTAAATTATAAGCCCAACAGGCTCCTGTGGGCTTCGGCTTAAGCCCATGCCTGACCTGGCCCGTCCTTATGCCCGGCCTTACCTTGCCTGTTACAGTGATGGGCCGACCGGGTAAAGGGCTGGGCCAGGCAGGCATAGCCGGGCCGACGGGCCGCTGGGCTTTTTTGCCATCCCTAGGCAGGGGTAAGAGAAAAACATACGAATTCCGATCTGATTGATTCGAACATATATTTTCTCTCTCCCGGTGTCTTTCTCGCAAATAGTGATTTGTGTAGAAAAGAAAGGAATACGTAATTTGATTACGTATATCTTGCGAGTTGTGAATAGTGTTTGAGCGAATAGTCGGTATAGTATTTCTGGCAAAAGAAATACTGACTCTCTGATTGTTCCTGGTGGATAACTAATAGAGGCATCAGACGTCTGGTGCTCCGCTACTCGATCAGACTGCAAATCCAATTCGAATTTGGACCAAGGTACAAATGTTATTGGCTTTATTTAAATGTTAAATAAATTTAGTTTTAGAAATCAATCAGGGAGTAGATCCTCGTAGGATTAAAAAGGTTATGTCGAGGGAAAGACTGGAAAAGGAACTTTCGGTGGTCTTTCCGACGTACCTCTTTTAATCCTCAGCTTATGGTAGAAGTAAAATTTTGAATTTTACTTTCTTTTCGCACCATAAGGCCTAACAAGGGTACACAGTTGTCCAACACTGACAATACTGTAACATGCACTTGCCAAGGAATCCAATTGGCACACTTACCTTGTTCTCATGTTATAGCGGTGTGCCGAGAGAGAAACTTCTCTGAGAATGATTATGTCGCACACATGTACTGTACCGATTACCTTGCGAGTACTTGGGGTGCATCTTTCCATCCTTATCCCAACCAGTATCAGTGGCCGGCCTATGTTGGTGATAGAATCATGCCCGTAAATTGGTGGATCAGAAAGGAAGAAGACCCCACAAGTGTGCTGACCATGGACGAGATGGAAAGTAAGTGAATGGGACATCAGGCCAGCCGTTCAACAACTGACAGGCGGCGAGCAGGTACGATTGATTTTATTTTGATTTAATTTCAACTGGAAATGCAATGCAGATGCCATTAACGAAGCCAACGAAAGAGAAAATGCTAGAGTTGTTGCTGAGTCAACCGGTAGTAGCCACCGCACTCATGAAAGCCCAGGAACCGGTAGTAGCCATGGAGAGACATCCGGTAGTGTCGCACAACCAGCTGCACCCAGACCCAGACGTCGTATTTTGAGTTTGTTCGGCCGTCGTCGCTGATTACCAAGTTTTGTTAAATTATGTTATGAACTATTTTAGATGTATATTGTGAACAATTCTAATTGGTAGTTTGTGAACTATGCAATTTTTTATTTGTCTCGATTATTTTATATGCTTCATTTTTGTTATTTTTAATACTTAATTACATATACAAAAACTAACAACATAAATATAAACAAACACAAAACTGATGAAATAAAAGTCTACGACATAAATTACTATAAAGTCTACTTCTTACAACGAGCCTTGAAAGTGCATGGAACAAAGTCATCATCAGAGTTTGCCTGATCTGGATCAGTCACAACAGACGAAGTGGTAGCCTTACCATTACACGGAACAAACTTATCGTCTGATGCTGGAGGCTCTGGATCAACTTTCTTCTTTTTCAAAGCAAAGCCGTAGGGGTTTTCCACAAAGTCATCGTCTGAAATTTCATACCGACCATGTCGTCTATTCCATTCTCCCATCTTACATGTCACACAATTCCGAGAATCACGGCATACGGGCCAGTTGTTCTTTTCTCCCTCATTTTTACCTCGATCACTAATAGAGCCTCCTCTCGCTACGCCACGATATCGGTTGCTCTCTTTCTTACCTCGTTTGTTACTGTCCATACCTCTACTAGCCTCAAAATCACTCAAAATCGTCTCAAAATCGCCTCTCTTTCGGTTCTGAATTTGTTAGAATGATACTGTGCTGCTCAGGAGAGAGAAAAACCCCTTTTATAAGGGTTTTATAGCGGACCGCCCAGCTGCTGGGAGGTCAGCTATGGGTAGTGAACCGCCCAGCAGTGGGGCAGTCAGGTGTCCAGAGTGGAACGCCCAGCAGGCGGACGGTTGGGTTAGTTTTAAAAGTAATTTTGGGGTGAGGGCAGATTTGATAATTTGTTTTTTTTTTTTGGGTTTCAATAAAAATTTCGGCATCATTTGTGCCCATCACGCGATTGGACTTGGAAAACATTTTTGTTGTGTTGTTACTTGGTGTGTTTTAATGGTCGTCGTTATTGTTATATTTAAAATTTTATTTTAGCTTCCAATTTTCGAAAATTCTTTTGTATCCCGTTATCTAGGGCTGGACAAAAAATTCGTATTTCGTAATTCAATTCGAGTTTGATTCGAAAAAGTTCGTAAAAAAATCGATTCGAAATTGAGTTCGTTCGAAATTAATTCAAAACAAACTCAAACTGGACCTAGTTCGTTCGAAATAGGTTCGCAAACCAAACTTAGTTTGAAATTAACTCAAACGTGAACCATTAATTTCCGCTGATAATGAACTTTAATGTTTTATTTAGAATAATATTTGAGTTTGTAATAATTCTAAGGCTTTGGTGATTATTATGTACTTCTATTGATATGTAAATTGTACTTTGAATACTTTGGATATTTGAAAACTTTGGGGATGTTGCTCTTGTTGGTTATTTGGAAAACTTTGGATTATGTGATTGTACTTAACTATGATTGATTGTACTAAATTTTGGTGTTTAAATTTTGGTATTTGTAATGAACTTTTATATAAACTTTGGTGTACTGTGTAATTAGAATTCAGAATGCCTGAGTTTTTAGTGAAGTGTTGTAATTTCGAACTATGACCCAGCCATAAGTCATAACTCTTAAATTGTAACAAAGTTCGTAAAAGTTCGAAATTGAGTTCGTAAAAAGTTTGATTCGAAATTGAGTTCGTTCGAAATTAAAATTCGGTTTGGTTCGTTTGCAGCCTTGCCGTTATCAATATCAATGTTTTTCGAACTTACCAAGCATTAATCGGAACGATACACAATTAAATCATGGCGCTAGCTTGTATTATAAAACTCACTCATTTCACGCAGCAACATATATGATGTTGCCACATATGATCTGATCTTTTGTACAGGCATAGTTGTCAATTTCTTATACACGGAAGCATACTTTCGCATTTTATACGATGGAAGCATACATGGAAGCATACTTTCGCATTTTATACGATACCAGACAGCCAGAACTACGGACGAAATCTCGGTTGTTTGAGATCGAGACAGAGAGAGAAAGAGAGAGAGGAGAGATAAAAAGGGTAGAGGCAGTGAGAGAGTGTGAGACCATTGCACTTTTTTTTTTCTCATAGCAGGATACTTTGTTTCCAGCCGAGAACAAGCTCTCATTAGAGAGAGAGAGAGAGAGATATTGATTATCTGTCCCCACACCTTCTCCATTCTCCTTCCATCATCTCTGTTTCTTTCCTTGTGTACTCTTTACATTGCTAATCTACTCTCCGGAGAGAGATCACGCCATTGCCATTGCCATTTCCATTACCTCGCCTCTGGTCCTCTACTTGCTCAAAATTTTCCAATTAAACCTCCTCCGTTCAATCTCTGAGAGAAATTGGATAAATCCAGCCATCCAGGCATATAAACAGCTAAACAGTGCGGGAATAGAAGGGAAAGTGGGCCCCTCTTTCTCCAATTGCCTCCTTTCTCTCTCTTAACCTGTTTTCAAATAACCAGTTTAACTGGATCAATCCAGCATTGTCGGGATACACTCAGATTGTCTTTGCTTACATACCGTAAAAATATACATTGTATTTAGATAGGGGGTCGATCCGTATTAAATTTCATTTCTTTCTAATTACCTGTGCTGAGTGGGCCAATATCTGGCATTGGTGTCTTTCTTTACCAAGCGTTGCTCAGAGAAAGAAGCTGGTTTTACTGTTTCACTGTGCCAATATAGTGCTCCATTTTTTCACCTTCTCGGTAAAATCCAAACCTTCCCCAGTTTCAAGTGAGAGAGAGAGAGGGACAGAGAAAAAGCCTTGTGTTGGAACTGTATGAAGAGGGATTGAAACAATGAGAGATGATATTCCGAAGAAAAGCAAGGTTTGTTCTCTAAATTTGATTTGATCCTCTTTGATCTCGCAAAATTACTGATTTGGGTACACCTGTTTTTAATTTGTTTCGGTTGTTGTGAGAGAAGCTTTCATGGTCGAAATCTCTTGTGAGAAAATGGCTCAATATCAAGAGTAAATCTGAGGATTTCCATGCGGATAATACTGTAGGCAGAGGTACGGATCTAAACTGCTTTTTTTTTTTTTTACTGACATATCGGTTCTCTTTAGATTTTGGTTATTTCAATTTACTTTATCTTTTCAATCTTCTGATTTCTGATGCAAAGAGATGTACTTAAAAGTCACAATCAACCGCTTTGTTTCTCTTTGTTTGTCTTCTTTTTCTTTTCTCTTTAAGGAGAAGGTAAAATCAAGGCCAATTTCTCAGATAGAGAGATATTCACACTGAAGAAAAGCAAAACTGGTAATCCTCCGTGCTTTCTCTTCTTTTTCTGGTACTATATTTGGTTCAATTTTATTTTCTTATTCTAGCAATTTTCAATTTTGATTCCAGAAAAACCTTTGAGAAAATACAATTGGGGCAGATGTGACTCTGATGCTGCTCACATAACAGATGTGCAAAATTATAGGTATCTATTTAAAATGCATGCAATTTTCTTCTCATTTCTAATGTAAAAGGAAAACTAGTAGTGTTAATTTTCTTTATGTGTTTATCTGTAGGCTTTTTGTTTCTACATGGAATGTTGGAGGCAAATCTCCAAATAGGAATTTGAGTATAGACGATTGGCTACATTCTTCACCCCCAGCAGATATTTATGTCCTAGGGTTTGTATATATTTTAGAATATTAATTTTTACCTGATTATTGTTTCGACGCCTAAATCTATATTTCAGCTTTTCTTTCTGTTTTCACAATATTAAACCTTAAAATAAAAACCCTCTAGTATGTATTTTATTCGAGAATATAAAGCGTCAAAAGAATAGTGAAGAAAAAATTATAATTTGTTTTTCTATTTCAGCTTTCAGGAAATAGTTCCTTTGAATGCTGGTAATGTGCTTGGGACCGAAGACAATGTTCCTGCGAAAAAATGGATCTCGCTCATTCGAAAAACCCTCAACAAAAGCAAATTTGCAAACAGCCACGCAGGTTATCCCACAGCTTCACCCATACCAGATCCTGTGGTTGAGCTAGATGTGGATTTTGAGGCAATCTCCCGACAAAACAGCATGTCAATGCACCGTCGCTCGTTTCAGTTTCAGAACATGAGTCAAAGTATGAGGATGGAATCTGATCCAATGATGGGGTCCACATGTCAGCCGAGACTAGAGAGGAGGTTCAGTGTGTGTGACCCTGTGGGGCTTGGGTTCGGGTCTCGGCCTAGTGATTTTTTGGACCCAAATTTTAGATTGAGTTTGATTGGCGGTGGATTGTCTGATGAAGAGAGTGAAGGTGAAGAGGTTCTTGAAGTGTCACCTTATGGACATGGTGATGTCACCAGTACTGGTACGATGCTGATGGAGGACAAAGATGGCCAATATAGTGATTCTAGGTAAAATATTATACTATTCTTCTGATTTTTTTTTTTATGTTTTTGGATTTATCTGTGCATTTAACATTGTTAGTGATGTAAATATTGACTCAAACTTTGTCAACAAAAAATTTCTAACATGGAGAAAATTGTCCGATATAACTTTGGTTTGTTATGCCATTTGTTTCAGGTATTGTTTGGTTGCGAGTAAACAGATGGTAGGTATATTTCTTACTATCTGGGTGCGTAGCGAAATAAGAAATGATGTCAAAAATATAAAAGTCTCTTGTGTGGGACGAGGCCTAATGGGTTATCTCGGAAATAAGGTAATGGAAGTTCTTCTCTTTTCCAAATGTCCAAATGAATGAATTCCCCGTATGCTATCAATATCCAAGCTTGTAATGCGGTGAAATATTTTAGTCGATATTTTCAAAATCACATTAAGTTCCAAGAATTACAATATAATACCTTCATGTTACAAATACTAAAAGTGTCTTTGGATTTGTAGGGTTCAATTTCAATAAGCATGTCTGTGCATCAGACGAGTTTTTGCTTTGTATGCTGCCACTTGACTTCAGGAGAGAAAGAAGGGGATGAATTGAGAAGAAACTCGGATGTATATGAAATTTTGAAGAAGACTCGATTCCCGCGTATACAAACAACCAGTGATGTGAAGTCACCACAAACAATCCTTGAGCATGAGTACGAGAAGTCTTTTCTTTTCTGAATACGTACCTCTTGTGTATATTATGAAACCTTGAAATATATACTAATGTGTACAATGTACCTCGGTGATCATTGGGTGACTTTCTGACAAGATTATCAGGTGAAATATATAATATGAGCTTTTTTTTTTTTTTATGTTTTTCAGTCGAGTTATATGGCTTGGAGATTTGAATTACCGGGTTGCGCTTTCGTACCACTCGGCCAAAGCTTTGGTAGGGATGCATAATTGGAAACTGCTGTTGGAGAAAGATCAGGTAATATTTTATTTTTCATTGTGTTCCTTTCTGAACTACACTTTTGTATTTGTATGGGCATTTTGGTGATTATTATTAACTTGTGCAGGTAAAAAGCAGGTTTTCCGTTATTTTGACTATTTACCCAAAATTTTGTATTTTACAGCTGAGAACAGAAAGAAGGTTTGGTCGAGTTTTCTCAGGTTGGAAAGAAGGGAGAATTTATTTCCCGCCAACCTACAAATATTCCAATAATTCAGATCGGTATTCAGGGGATGATGTAACTACTAAAGAAAAGAGGCGAACCCCTGCATGGTAAATAATAACAAAACTCAATATTTTCTATCCTTTTGTCTGAAATAGAATTTTTTTTTCTTCCATTTTTTTTATTTTCTTATGCAAACAATGATCGGGGGACATTTGGTGTTAATTAATTCTAAATTAGTCTCATTTACTGGGAGGCAGCACAAAACAAGAAGAAAAGCTAGGCCTACTGGTACTAATAAAAACTTATAACAAAACAATTCTATTTTACTAATATTACATATATGGATTTATATATAGGTGTGATAGAATACTGTGGTACGGAAGGGGCCTCAACCAAGTGTCATACGTCAGGGGGGAGTCGAGATTCTCTGACCACAGGCCGGTGTACAGCATATTCATGGCAGATGTGGAAATAATTAGACGGACCTGGTCCAGGAGAAATAACATGGGTTATTACAGTTCTCGGGTTGAGGTGGAAGAGCTCTTGCCGTACTGGCACCAGTACCCATATCGGGATCTCAAGTTATATTGTTGAAGAACTGTATCGATATTACAAGGTATAGACAATTGCAAATGCAAACACATTTTCTTTGTTTTAAGCAATCCTAGATGGTAGATGCTTGTTCCATTTTGACCATGACTGGGGGTGGTAGGGTAAGCAGTTAATTATTATACCTTTCTTTCTTTTTCTGAATGCATCTTTTTTCTGGGTTCAAATGGGAATTCTTTCATATGAATCCAACATTTATAAAAATTGTGCAATGTGTTGGTCGCCGATTCTAAAGTTTTGCTTGTCATCTGCAAATAAGGTACTATTTTGGCCGCAATTTGCGAAGCGCCATATTATAACATGAAGCATGCATACTTTTTGTTTTTTTTTTCTTGGATAATTTACTTAAGAAGAATTATTGTTTTACAGTTTTGTGTAGCAGATAACATTATACTACAATGGGAGAGAACAACAGCATGCGAAGACTAACCATAAGGTTTAAACTCCTACTTTGGTTTTGCTTTCTTAGTTGTTGATATTCTGCATTTATGTTTAATGCTAGGTTTGTTGACTTTCATATTTTTTTTTCCTATACAGGATAAGGGATGAAATTTTGCTGCTAACTAATGTCTATGCGTCAAGTGAAGGAGAATTTATGTGTATAATTATACCATTGTCAGCTAAACATACAATCCGCATGCCACCCGGATATATATTGTTGTTCATGTGTTTTTATGCTTCAAGTTTAGACATGATTTATGTAACAAATATATTTAGAAAAAGTTTTGGTAATGTGAGCGAAAGGGCTGTAAAAGGAAGTTTTAAATCATGTGTACAGTATTTTTTCTTTCTGTTATACAGCTTTAGAAAAAGGTGGTGTTTATTTTTGTTGCTACTGGCATAGCATGACTATCAGCTGGTATGGTTTAAGGTACTATATGCCTGGATTACTATTTAAACGAAACGAAGGCTATTGTGGTGTACCAAACTGCCAATTTTATTTACTTTTTATCAGATGTAGGTGGAAAAGAAAGAAAGGTTGGTTGCTTGTTAGGCAGGAAAAGTTGTGTACATCAAAAGAAATAAGATGGAGTATGAAAACTATGCAGTTCTGTCATGACTCATGGTTACTTGTATGATGTGTAGAAGAATCCAATCAACAGTATTTTACTAAAGTTGCTCAGTGTTGTTAGACTTTGTACAGTTTGGTGAGACAATTTAGTAGTACATAGTACGGTGTAATTGGATGACTTCAATGTTTGTTGTCTTTTAAATTCTAGTTTACTAACCTTGAGCTATAGAATGGTTACATTTTATTGTCAACCAATTTCCAACTAATCAATCAGCTGCATGAAGTTGCCATACTGGAATTGCCACAGAGGATCAAGATACCAGGTCCTTTGACTCGGATTCTGTTGTGTTTTTTACTAAGGTTGACTCCACCGCACCGCACAAGGACAAGGTGAGAGTGAGAGCATTGATTTCTCTGTGGAGCCAACAGCAATGGTTGTAATTTTTTCCTAGTAACTTTTTTCGAAGATAAATCGCGCTAAAGAATGAAAGAACAGAGACTGGAAAATTTCCCGAGCTTGATTTGTGTTATACGATTGTCAAATAGGACGCATCCACGTGTGGGATCCTTTTTGGGTATGGACCGTATGGTATGATATCCGAATTGGACCATCGATTTTAGCTAATAATCTCCCCAGATAGTCACAAATTCAAAATTAAATTTCCCTTGACGTGACCGTGATACGTCCTATCTCGGAGAAAGTAGGCTGTATGAGAAATGAATTGGGCTGAGTTTGTTCTGTCGCGAGATGACAGGTTAAGGTGTGGACTGAGTTCGGAACTCGGAGAGATTTGGAGATATTCGGACTCTGACATATGCGATATCTCTCTTAGCAAAAGTTTCCATCTTCCTGCCTTATATAGTCTGTCCATAACCGCTATCTTGGATAGTTATGGAAGACATGGGCGGTTATCCTATGCGAAGGCAGTGCAAGCCAATTTTGGACTGAGCCTTGTGAGGCTGTTTCAAGGCTTTTTATTGGGCCTTGTTTGGATAGAACCTGGATTTTTTGTATTGACTCCAGGTTGGCCTCTTAAGTAGGTCCGAATTCCGGTTCTTTCTTGATTCGTAAAGCGATAATTTTAAGGGCCTGTGGAACATGACCCTATCAGACCGTCATATTTGATCAGTCCAAATCAGATTGTCTACAAATATGTAGGTGAGAGCATGTAAATAAGAATTTGTGCAAATATACAACTTATTAGCCGCCTATCGTAATTGATTTCAGAATTTAAAACAAAAGCAAATTGAGAGAAAGAAAAAGAAAAAATAACTTGAGTTATATATCAACATGCCTCATTGTTGATGAGAGAAGAGGATTTAAGAGATTAATTGGACAATCAAAACGGGTCCGGATCCCCTAAAGTAACTCAATTTTTGGGTTTTCAATCGGAACCGTCCGATTCAATTATGTCGCTCGAGATCTTCTCAGAATTCAAACGTCGGAATGTGTGCGCTCCATTTTGAAATGGATGGTTGCGGATCTGAATCGAACGGTCCTGATTTAAAACCAAAAATTGAGTTACTTCACTGGATCCGAATTCATCAAAAACGGCCATACTAGTCTCTAGCAATTGCGTTGGAAAGAGATAATTCTGGAGTAGCTTTAGATTGTTGAGAAAATTATTGACTAGTATGCAATCAGTTGGAACTGTTTATCTATTAAAATAAATCCAAGCCTCCTAAAAGAGAGAGAGAGAGAGAGCTAACATTTGTAGGCAGGAAAAAAATAAAGGAAGAAATTATTGATTAGTATGTAATAGGTTGGACTATTTTGATCATAATTTTTTAAATGTTTAAGAGATATTGATATGGTTGGCCAGATTAAATTTTACTTGAAACATGTAATTGTTTCCGTACTAATGCAAATAAATGGATGTAATGCGGTACAAGAAGTACGTGTATATGCGGTTTTCCCGAAATTTTTATTAATAGAAAATAAAATAAAATAAATATCCACGTTGAAGAACGTTTTCGCTGGAATTCGAGATGTAGCAAAAACGTGATGGCTCATAACGTCCAGGGCACTATAGCTAGACGTTATAAACCATAACGTTCAGTTAATCTGATTGCTAATGATATCTAATTAATAAAAAACACTGTAGCTGGACGTTATGGTCCATAACGTCCAGCTTTAGTGTTTTTTTTTCAAAAAAATCGCAAACTGAAGCAAGCAAAAAAAAAAAACACTGTAGCTGGACGTTATGGACCATAACGTCCAGCTACAGTGCCCTGGACGTTATGGACCATCACGTTTTTGCTACATCTCGAATTCCAGCAAAAACGTTCTTCAATGTCGATATTTTTTTATTTAATTTTCTATTAATAAAATTTCGGGCGGTTTTCTGCCACTGATTTTGTAGACTTTATAGTGCAGGTCCAGAAACCAATAGACAATTTGTGTTGCCTTCATTTCCTGCAATGAAGCATTTAATGGAAATTCAAGGTCATGCTAAAGACAGCATATTTGACCAAGCAAAATTACACTTTTACTTTTACTTTTACTTTAAATTCAATGTTGAAAGTTGAAACATATATGCACTCCTTAAGAAAAGAATATATTCTTTACCGGCTCCCAAAAATCATATATATATATATATACAGAAGATTTAAATGTGAAGTCCATAGTACAAAGTTGAAACTGTTGGAACAAAATTGTAAAACTCAAAATTTAATAAAAAACAATATTACGTAATAATTTCTAAAATAATTATCATAATTTTTATAAAAAATGTGAAGATCTAGCTACCCTCTAGATTTCATTAATATGAACACCAGTAATATCAAATTTAAGTAATTATCATAATAGTTTATCATAATAGTTTATTATTTAACTATTTTGTATTATTATACTGGATACTGAAAGAGTACTCTAAATCATTCGATCGAGTAAGTACATTTTAATCTTCATATTTTCTATAATAAATATTTTATTTCTAGATTTTTTTAATATTTTATTCAATCTATTTTATTAGTTGTGCTCATAAATTTATGCATATGATCATAGATTTAGTTATCGAAATTATTTTAGCTAGATTCTATTACAATATATAGATCACGCATGCATACGCCATTTGTATTATACATTGGTCACTATATAATTAAGTGCATTACTTTTCATCTAAACGTAACTAGTGAATTAAACAATCAATTTAGCCTACGGGTTTCAACTCAAAAAAAAATAATAATTAAACAATCAATTTCCGTATTATCATTTAATATATTTATAACAGAGTTGGCTACGTTGCTATGCAGTGTTTTAATATTTGGTTCTCATGCGGTATTCGGAAGGCCACTGCATACTGCATATACGGTATGCGGCCGAATATGTAGATTCTTATTCGGATTTATATATACGGATTTTTTATTAAATATTTAATACCACAATACTTAAATACAATAAGGCAGCATGTAGAGAGGTTATAAAAGACTTCTAAGTAGGACGCTTGAAGAAAACACCTACTTGATGGGCTTGGAACTTATTTAATGGGTTATGGATTCGGGTTCGGAACTCGTTTAATGGATTTTGAATGTTTTTTAATTTTTTAAAGTATGGATTCAATATTCGGTCCAAATAGCTATTTTCTATTCAGTCGGACACTGAATAGGAATATACAGCCGTATATTCACCGAATGTAACTGAATTTTAAAACACTGGTGCTATGTATACATAGAGGGCCTCCGTGCAACGGCTCAATATTTGAGTTTTTAAAATCCTAACGGTCCGATTCGAACAATTCAACATGATCTCCATATGAATATGTACTTGCAAACCAAATTTTACATTTTTTAGAATTTTTTTTTGCTATTTTTTTAGATAGGTAGAAAAAAACACTTGATCTGAATGGTACAAAATTTTCATATCAAGTGATTTTCTACCTATCTAAAAAAATAGTAAAAAATTATAAAAAATGTAAATTTGGTTTGCAAGTACATTATGTTGAACAGTTCAGATCGTCCGTTAAAATTTTGAAAACTCAAATATTGAACCGTAGCATGGAGGCCCTCTATGCTATTCATAGCATATTAACAATTTCCTATTTATAATACCCTACAGTTAAGCTAATCATCACACCATCGATCCTTTTTTTCAACTAATTCACTGTACAATATATATTATTATGCCTCAGTAGTTCTAACTTTTAAATTGATAAATGAAACTATATTTTATTTCTAGAATTGTTCTAAAAATTTATTTTATTTTATTTTAATCACAATCCGGTATTTCTAAACTTATACATTGAATGTGAACACTTTTTTATTTTATTTTTACCACATGAGATGACTAGTTTGACTAGTGATGAGAATATAGTTAATTGTGTTAATTAGTTAGGTGTGGTGAAACACAAGAACCGACCTTGTCAGATAGAAACCCATAACATAATACGTGCAATTAATCGTGCATGAATAGTTCTGGATATGATATGAATTTAAAGCTCTTTCAAACTTTAACTTAATAAAATCACCACCGACGCCGACATACATAGCCCAGATTCATATAGAATCTATAATTTAAATTGAATTAATTCTTAATATTTTAGGAACTTTTTAGAGTAAATTTCGCTGGATGTCACTAAACTCTGTCATTTGTCACAAATTAGTCACTCAAGTTTGATTTGTCTCTTCGTAGTTACTGAATTTTAATTTGTTTCAGTCAAGTCACCTATAACTTTTTAGTATTGTTGACGGAATGATAATATTTTTGTTAATATTTTAGATGGAAAAGTTAATTATAGGATGACTTATTGGGACAAATTAAAAGTTGAGTGGCTATGGAGGGACAAATCAAACTTCAGTGAGCAATTCGTGACGATAAAGGACAAAGTTTAGTGACCTCCAGCGAACATTACCCAATTTTTTATTTCAATTGATTACTAATCTGATTATTACCCTGACGGAAAAGGTATAGCACCGGCTAATGCAACATGAATTCTCTTGAAACGAAGTGACATGTTTGGTCGTGGAGTAAGAGATGGACTAAAAGAGGAGTAAGGGCGAAGTAAAACAGAGTAAACCTCTTACACACTTAAGCTACCAAACGAAGAGTAAAAGAGAAGCAGTAAGGCGGAGTAAGTTACCCCACATCTTTAGGTGGATTAACTTACTCTACATTTACTCCTAGTTCACTGTCATATACACGAGTTTATTTCCCAATATCTTACTTCTTCAAATGTATTAATTTAATTCATAAACTAAACTATCAAACAAGATGTAAAATATAAGGAGTAAGATGTTGTAAGCAATTTAATCGTTATTAATCTTACTCCATAATCAAACATGACCGTAAAGCGTTATATATATAAAGTGAGGTCATGTGACTCTATGTACTTTGTAAAATGCCAATCGATCTGTGCTGCAGTTTTATATTTTTATTTTCAAATTTTAAACAGTCCGTCTGAACTATTTAATATGATATCTATAGGAAAATGCCTTAGTTCTTTTTTTTAAAACTAAAAGTGAAAGATATGAAGAGGTTAATATATAGGCATAATCGGTTATATACCCATCAAAACTTTTGAATTTGGATATTTGCCCATATCCTATTCAAAATTTACCTCAAATTTGAATAGGATATGGGCAAATATCCAAATTCAAAAGTTTTGATGGGTATATAACCGATTCCCCCTTATATATATATGTGTGTGTGTGTGTGGCAGTGTCATAAATATACAAGAATCCAGAAAATACAAAAGAGAAGTAACATAACTCTCCAGTAACGCAGTGTCTCAGTGCAATAAATTTCTGTACATTTATGTGCTACGTACATAGAATGAATTATACGGGTCAACCAAAGATTGAGGAGAGGTTCTCCGTGCATACATCTGTGTAACGGGTTATATAGCACTTCAGTCTTTCATATAGCCCATCCAAATAATTAACAAGTAAAAAAGTTATCCAATAAAATGATATTGAAATATGACTGCACATTGTTCACATATTTTTTAAATGATTACCGAAAACTTTTATAACAAATAAAAAACTTGAGTTTCTTAATTTTTCTAAGTATAACATTAGATGCTTATTGTTCGATGATTAAACTATACATTGCTATGACATAATCAATATCATATAAATTCAAATTTAATGTGTAATAAAGTAATTTCACAACTCATATTATATATAGCGTCTAACATTTTCAAACATATATATGATAACAACATTAGTAATTAAGTTCAGTTCTATAATTTCAACATTAATATGGACCAATATTATAAATTTATGATGCAGCATTCATTGCGTGATGCTTGCAAACTAATGCATATTATGATCACAGATTTCATCATATTTTTATATTTTCTTTAATGACCGCATCGATCGATGTTAAACCTAATTGAACATGGCCTCTTGAGTCCTGACAAATAGAAAAGACATATGGCCCTTGCACTAGTGACTCGCAACACCATAGGTTGCTCTGTGCCGCCCATAATTTATCCGGACGCTGCACTCATTAATTCTTTCTCTTTCCATATTACATAATCATCAGAAAAAAAAAAAGAGCTCCCCAGTGGAACTTGCCAATCTGCATGCACATGCGTGCAATGCATGCACCAGCATCCATGCGGGATAACGGGACGATCTAGCTGAAACTGAGACCAAATTGAGAGAGAAAGAGAGAGAGAGAGAGAGAGAGAGGCGTAGGAATACGTAGAGTGAGGTCGTGGCTATAGCCTCTGTGTACGTAGAGTAGTACGCGTACAGGCCTGAAACGACCCGGGGAAGATGGAGTAGTGGCACGTGGGAGAGCGTGAGGCTGTGCGTTTAAACGATTTAGGCAAATTGTGGGAACAGTGCTGAGCAGTTAATGTCGCTGGTTCGGAAATTTTTGGGGGGGTCGGTATAGAATGAATAGAGCTGGAATGGGATGGGATTTGCGTGTGGCAGTGGCATTGTCAGGCTTAACCCGACGAGGTAGAGAGAGGGTAGGAAGCACTAATTAAATTAACTGCAGTTGACAGAGAGAGAGAGAGAGAGAGAGAGAGAGAGGAGAGGGGAACTGGGGAAGGGGAGGTTGGCATGGATAACTAATAGCATGATTTGATGCTGGGATTCAGAATAGTACTGCTCATTGGAGCCCTGTTTTGGGCCGATATTTTTATTAATACCCAAAAAAAAAACAAATTATCAAATCTGCGCCCACCCCAACTTTATTTTTATTTCTACCCAAACCGTCCGTGGGCTGGGCGGTCCACTT
Organism: Carex parvula; assembly: GCA_025461045.1. Taxonomy (NCBI): domain Eukaryota; kingdom Viridiplantae; phylum Streptophyta; class Magnoliopsida; order Poales; family Cyperaceae; genus Carex; species Carex parvula. Next base: position 50,059 of record JAJGRW010000668.1, on the reverse strand, counting down.
TTCCCACCAGACCGCCCAGCAGCCGGGCGGTCCACTCTTGAAACCTGACCGCCCAGGGGCTGGGCGGTCCACTATTAATTTTTTTTTTTTAAGGTTTTATGTTTTAATTTGTTTGAATGTTTTATATTAAATTGTTGTAATGATTTGGTTGAATGTTTTATATTAAATTGTTGTAATGATTTGTTTGAATGTTTTACATTAAATTGTTGTAATGATTTATTTGAATGTTTTATATTAAATTGTATGATATATAATTATTATTTGTTGACGATTATATTTTTATAATTGACGATTATTTTTATATGTTATGTAATTGTGTAGTTTTAATATAATTGATTAGTTTTATATTAAGTTTGTTAATGTTTAAATGTTTCTAAATGGTAATCTAAATAGTAATCTAAATGGTAAGTATAAACAACAAAAGTAGGTAATCTAAATGGTAAGTGTAAAAATGAAACATAACAGTCCAAACACGAAATATAATAATCCAAACTAAAATACTAGAAATCTATCAAACTAAAAAAAATATAAAAACCCTAACGGCGACGACGAGGGCGAGGTCCGGAGAGGTCCAACCTAGTAGGTGCATGGCGCTCTCTCTGCGACGGCGGACGCCTCTGGTGAACCTCATCCACCTGCATGTCATCGTGTACGGCCTCACGCGCCCATGGGTCCGCCCCCAGGTGTAATGCATGCTCCCCATGGATCCCCGCCTGTGTACGCAACACCCACGGATCGGCCTCCCAAGTAGGAGATACGTGGCCAGAGGCGGTGTGCCAAATATAGCAGCGGCAAAGCCATCTGCAGTCTGTGCCCCACTCCCACTGGCCTCGCCGTCGTGCTGTCTGGGCTCCATATACTGCGGTCGGTGGGAGCTAGCTGGCTCCCATCCGCCCTCATCTGGAGCTAGGTCATCCAAAGAGAAAACGGCGGCGGCGGCAGCAGCTTCATCCTGTATGTAAACAATGTTAAATTAAAGACATAGAAGTAACGAGTAAATTAATTAAATAATGAACTTTTGCTACCTCGGTATGCTGCACTGGAACTCCATGCTCGTTGTAGTATGCGTTCCACGCGTTGTTGTTCAACACCCATTGGTGGATCGCCCAACCCGAGTCATCATCTACAAAAATGAAGATAAATTAATAATAATGATCTTTTAAAGAGACGCTTAATAATGATCATTTGTATGACATATTATTACCTGTAGGAGGTGGCGGCATCTCATCAGCGTAGATAGGGGCTCTAGGCTGCTCCGGATCTGGTGGTGGGGCCTTTATCTCGCGCCAATTGATGTCCTCCCCGGCATCGTGCAACATACCAACGAGGCGTCCGTCCCAGCCAGAGTCCTCCACGATCGGTGCACTGTGTTGGAGCATTTGACATCCTATCGCTCTCCAACTTTTTCTCTCCATGCACACCAAGCTGTGTGCCACTCCTTTAATAGCGGTCAAAATCTGCACACAATGTATTTTCATTATTATTATTAGAAGATGAATAAATAACTACAATTTTTTAAGCATGTCAGTTTCATTTAAACATACCGAACGAGCATGGATCGGGCCGAAAGGCAAGTCAGTCCTAGATCCGTCACCCTCACCCGTGAGTCTCCGTCGAAGAGCATCACCATAGTCCCCCTGTAGATAAACCGTCGGCATGCCCCATCTCTGGTACCAGACTAAATATCGTAATCTCCAAGGCCCGACCGGCATAGGGGCATCTGGAGCTGGAGGCGGGGTCCATAAGTGATCCTCCGGCCTTACAACACGCTGGTAATGCTCCCAGAAACGCGTGCTCCAATCTACTTTGGGCTTGTTGTGTTTAGTGCTACAATATGAATTAATTAGTAACGTGTATGGCTGAACAAGTAATAAAATAGACAAACAATAAGGCAGTGGGTAGTTACCTGTGCAGCTGGGTGGTCTGCTGCTCGCCCAACTCTGGAAAATCAGGGACATAGGCATCCAAGCCAAACTGACGGGGCACTCGATCAGAATAGTGATACTCAACTATCCAGAAGCATACGCACGGCCCCCGATAAAACGAGAGATATCTCTGCTCTAATGTCAGCGGGCACAGAAGGCCCCGATCGTAGAACAGACGATAGGGGTACCAGGTGATGCTCGCCTCGTGAAGCATCTGGAGCTGACCCCGGACATACAAAATCCCCACGGTCCTCCCCCTGCCCGTGTCCTCGTATGTGTGGGGAGTAGCCCATATGGCACCGTACCCCGGACGTCTCTCGGGGTCATCTCCCATCCATAACCCCGTCTGAGCTGGAGGAACAGGCCGACACACCGGTATATGTGACCAGGACCACTGCTGGAGTAGAAGAAGCGGTCCGGCAATCTGCTTGTTCGTCGCCTAAATTTTAGACATGCGATGCATTTCTGATAAATATGGAACCCTAATATATATAATAAAAAAATTAAAATATTTATACAAACTTACCAGACAAGCATGACACAAGCCTCGGTATAAGTGGGCGAGCACGGCTCCACCCCAATTCCACTTCGACGGCCGCTGAATGTCCCTCAGCAGAGAGAGGAACATAATCGGGACTGCGTCACCGCTGGAATCGACAAACATGACGCTGCCACATAAATCCATGACAAACGCCCTCACGTACCTGCAATATAAATTAGAGTCATAAATAACTACATTTTTTGTTGAATCCATAACATATTTTAATTTGCAACTGTTTGTGATTACCTCAAAACGGCCTACTCGTCACGTGTCTCGCGGGTGATCCTACGCCGGTGGAAGTAACTGCGGAGCGCCGCAAGACTGATGCAGTACTGTGAATACCGGTACTCATCCTCCTCCTCTCCTTTCTTCTTCTTCTTCTTCTTCTTTTGCAAGTCCGACGGAGCGGCCCCCAGCAGCTCCGGTATCATGTGCATCAGGTCTGGATGGTCTGAGACACCACCGATGGGGTCGCCGTCTATCCGTAAACCCCACAAGGCGCAACATCACATAGTGTGACTGTCATCTCCCCAATCGGAAGGTGAAATGTATGCGTCTCCGGTCGCCATCTCTCCACTAGACCGCAAACGAGGGCCTGATCAATATCACAGTGAGGCATGGTGGCCAACTGATACAACCCGAGACGCATGATGCACTGCTCCATCAACGGGTGACGGACGTATGGTATCTCGGGGGTGCGATGTCTCACTGTCATCATCGTCGTGTCCTGCATTTTACAATGATTTCAATATAAACGTCTAATTATCTGTAATATTAAATAATGCTATTTAAATTAGGAATACAAATCCAACTCCATAGATGCAAGTGAGACACGGTGACGGACATGTGTTGGGTAATCGCTGTACCCTTTGATTAGGTTAAGTATGCGGAAAGTTGGTAAAACAAAAATTTTACTTTTAACTTAACCCTAGGATTAAAAGAGTTACGTCGGAAAGCCAAACGAAAGTTCCTTTTCCAGTCTTTCCCTTGACATAATCTTTTAATCCTACTTAGGATCTACTCTCTGATTGATTTCTAAAATAATATTTATTTAACATTTAAATAAATATAAATAACATTTATACCTTGTTTCCAAATTACAATTGGAATGCAGACCGAGCGAGAAGACCGGACCTGAGCAATGTCTTCTTTCGGAGCAATGACTTCTCTCGGAGCACCAAACATATGGTGCCTCTATAGGTTATCCACCAGGAATAACCAGAGAGCGATTTATTTCTTTTGCCAGAAATACTGTAAACTGCGGTATTACGCAAAAACACTATTCATGAGAAAAAGACAAAATAGCATAATTCCCGACCCGCAGTTATTCTGATTTTACTAAAAGGCAAAACAGAAATATCGCGACTTTTGAGAAAACACTATTCACCAAAATCTCGCAAATACTATTCAACAAATCGAAAGATAATACGTAACTGTTACGTATAACTTTCGTTTAAACCGCAACACTATTTGGGAGAGAAAACGAGAAAGAGAACGATAACCGAACCAATTCGAATCGAACTCAGACTTTTCAAACTTTTCAACTTATGAATTCTCTTGCCCCTACCCCTCTATTTATAGGGTTAGGGAGGTGCTTGTAAGCTGCTTGCAGCGAGGTGCTTGCAGGCAGGTGCTTGCAGGCAGCTGCTTGTAAGCTACTTGTAAGCTGCTTGCAGCAGAGGTGCTTATGTGGATAGGATTGATGACATGTCATGTGGATAGGATCGGTGACGTGTCATGCGGATAAGGACAAATCTGAAAAGACCAGAATGCCCTCGCCCCAAACACAATTAATATCCGTATAATTATTCTGAATAATTATATTTCTTGCGGTTGTTGATTTCGGTAATTTATACAGCGTGTCCTACACGTTTATAAATTAACCGGTTAACTTTTATACAACGTGTCATACACGTTTATAAATTAACCAATGTTTCTGCTTGTCATTTTTACATGACATTTATAATATAATTATATCAAGTATAATTAATTATAAACCATCTTATTATTGATCATAATCAATTTATAATCAATCAATAAGATTCTCCGATTAACTCCTATAGGTGTGACCCGATAGGATCTGTGTTATGTTGGTAAATAGAATTAAAACCGTTTTAACTTCTATAATCATGAGAGGCATCTGGCAAAACGCATCATGACCATCCAATTACACAGATGATGTCGTACAGTACAATATCACGATCCAGTAAACTATTTTACTCGTGTTTAATTCTTTTGTCTCATAGCTGTCAGATAAATTTCAAGGTAGGTTTGTGTCATCCTTGTAAATTAATCTTTTCTTGATCTTGAGCAGATTATCAAATATGATTACTCTTGTATTCATACTGCTAGCAGATATTCTTACTCTATCAAGGGGCCCAGTGACACTATAACTCGTATAATAAATACGAGGGACATAGTACTTTTGGTAGACCATCACTACCTCAGCTAAGTTATGTATACCGAAGAGCTACCGTTATAGCTACTTTTTACAGATAGCGTTAGGTAACAATCACACATACACATCTCTTAGTTAGGAAAGATGAATACCTCATACTGTAGAACTTAACACTGAATGAAAGCATTAATGACACGAACACAATTCCGATAAGTTTCATTCGGGTCTTTCAATACCATGTTCCTGGAACATGTATCTATGTGATTAAAATGACAACTCTGTGTCTATGGTCTGTAAAACTGACCATCTTTTAATCCACATACTAACCTTGTAGCGGTAATTAGTGTTCCTGCTAATTACCTCGGTCAGTAGTATTATCATCTATATTATGAAGTTTCACAATTCCAGTCATTAACTCGAAATGATTCATAAATTCAATAATACTCAAGGAAACAAAATGACATTTTATTAATCATTCAATTCATGAACAAAGCTTTATATAATTAAATTATCGTATTATTGACTTCTAGATTATTACACTAACAACATGTGGGGTCCAAAGAAGAGGACTAAATATGTCAGGATGGTGCAAAGAAGAGGACTAATTCATGAACAACCGGACGTCTCTGCACCGGAC
>JAJGRW010000668.1:0-37543 GCA_025461045.1 Carex parvula | reverse complement strand
CTGTTTGCATCGTACCATCTTGGAACACATGCTATCTGTTATAATCGTGCGCACCCTCTTATGGCCCCGATTTCACATGATTTATTACTTTACCGTAGATGATAAAAAATTTTGGTAGGTGCGCTTCAAATGCGAAACAGAAGGGTTCCATGTATACTCTCCTGTTGTGAGCCTGGGACTTAGCCGAATTTTTGAAAAACCCTTCCCTTTCTAAACCCTCTCCCTCCCCCCAAGGCGCCCTTCTCCTCTCAATCGCCAACCCGCCCCTCTCCTCTCTCAATCGCCAACCCGCCCCTCTCCGTTCAATCGCCAACCCTCTCAATCGCCAACCCTCTCGATCGCCATCCCCTCTCCTCTCAACAACCCCTCTCCGCTCAATCGCCAACTCCTCTCCGCTCAATCGCCAACCCCTCTCCTCTCAGTCGCCAACCCTTGCCTCTCAATCGCCGCCCCGTTGCGGTTCCGCTCAACATTGAGGTGATCGCCCCTCTCCTCTCTCAACCCACGGGTAAGTACTAAAGTTCCTCTCAACATTTAGTGAAAAAATATTATTAGAAGGGTTTCTGTGAAAAATGCTTTGAGAAGGGTTTTGTGTATTTAGTGAAAAATGCTTTGATGTGGTGGCAGATTTCAGAAGGGTTTCACTGAAAAAATACTTTTAGAAGGGTTTCTGTGAAATCCATTATCCTTTATTAGGCTGTAATCCATTATAGTGAAAAAAATACTTTTAACAGCCTAATTAAAATCCCCTATCCTTTCTGTCTCTAGGAATTTGCTATCAATCTTGGTGCTTGCCGCTAATACTTTGACGGCCGTGAGGCGAGGCAATTCCTTGGTGCCGGCCATTTTTCTTGCCTCTTTGCGTTGGAGCCTCTTTCGGGTAATTACAAAGCACACTCCCTTTTTCTTGATTATTGTTGCTTGGAATGTGATTGATTGGGAAATTTTGCGATGAATTGGGGCTTGATCAATTAAGTGCGGGTTGTTGATTTTCCCGACTCAATTAAGAGATGAATTTGGGACTTGCGGGTTTACGACTTGGTTATCTAATGCAACAACACCTTTGCTACTTTTCCCCTTTGATCAGGTGCTTGTGTTGTATTTTTGTTGCTTGGCTGTGCCTGTTTTCTTTGTTGCATTCCTATTATAAGTCTCAGAAAAAACAACCAAAACCAGCCTAATTAATATCTAATTAAAACAACAAAACCAAGCTTTTTCTTGATTATAAGTCTCTGAACCTGTGATGTCTCTGAACCTGTGATGTCATCTAATTTGATATTATATTACCCAAATTGGTATGTTAATCTAATTTTCTTATTAGATTAACCAATCTAATAATATAAAATTAGATTAACCAGACTTATAATCTCAGAAAAAACCAGCCTTAGTGCTGCGATCGATCATCAAATTAGGTGTTTTCAACAAAAGTCTCTTCTCCGATCGATATCCCCAATTCCAAACGTAATTAAGATAAATCTTTTAAATTGCACACCTGTTGTTAATTTGAGTGGAGGGAATCGACTTCCTTGAGCAAAAATGTAACCCTTTTTGTGTGTTTTCTTTTTTGGAGCTAATAAATAATGCTTGTAGAGTTATGTTAAGTCTTTTAAGGGGGTTGATATATATATGCCCATTAATTTTGTTCAAGGATCTGCATGAGAGATGTATGCCCATTAATGTTAGTAAGACCACACACAAAAATAAAAAAATAAAAAAGAAGTGGCATTAAAGAGAGGATGACATATTAAAGACCGTGTATGCTGCCCCCTGTTCTTGCGGCTGTGCTGAATTTACTGGTGCCAGCCGTGTTGTTTTCGGTGCTGGGTTGCTGGTTGCTGTTGTGCTGGTTTCTGTCTTCCTTTACTGGTTGTATATGAAAGTTAACTTTTAAGTCCAAATGTAACTAGTATATGCACCACACAATCAACGCTCCTAATTAATACTCTCATATGTCTCATGCAATTAATAGAATTATATGATTAGAAATATTAACTAGAGATGCATATACCCAGTCATGTTTAGTGATGTTATAGTTAGTTATGATTAGAATTATATGATTAGAATTCTCGGGGATTTAGTGATGTTAATTATGATGTATTGTTTAATTTATTGCTGTTGCACTACGTACCATCTTTCAAAGCTTTTTAATATTGTTGTTGCACTATTAATTAATAGTTATTGTTTAATTTAAATTCAGTATTATCTCATATATGTTTGCTTCACTTGTGTAATTTTTGTTAAGATTGACTCTTATATATTATGTCTGCCATATCACCATACCTTAAGTTTTTATAGGCTGTAAAAGTTAGTTTATTTTAGTTGTAAAGAAATGTCTCTATATAATGAATTACTGTATAATGAATTGTTTCTTAATTGTAAAAATGTCTCTACATTCTTTCCCTTTTCTTTTATTAATTCTTGATTTATTGGTGTTCATTGGCACATAAAACATGTCCAGTGGCGATGATGCCTCTCAGTTCATGGTCGTACCTCGCCGTAAATCCCCGAGAATCAATCCGAGCGCCACGAGTACGATGTCAGCTGGTCCCCCGCTAGAGGAGTCTCACAACCCGCGACAACCGATTCATCCAGAGGAGTCTTACAACCCGCAACCACCGATGCAACCCTAGATTCAGCCAGAGACTCGTGCACGTGCAGCGAAAAAATCACAAGCCAAGTTGAGCACCATGCCAAACCCTAGGAGATCTGCGAGGCTCAATCCCGGTGTTTCCGGGTCCCTTACAATGCCACCGACTCAGGGCCATACACCAGAGCAGGCCAAGACATCCTCAAAATCCAGTGGGACGAAGACATTTTTTGGCCCAAATCCATCTTGGCCACCAGGTAAACCAGGATTTAAGAAGAAAATCACAAACCGGCAAACCACCTGGAGATACTCATCCATCTCCAGAGGGAGTCGGTGCCCAGTCCACGCCACCGGATTCAGCCACTATTGTACAGGGATGTGACTCGTCACAAACTCGTGCCTTGGCATCGGGTCTTGCTATGTCACCGACTCGTGCAGAGGAGTCAGGTCCTGCTATGGCACCGACTCGTGCAGAGGCATCGGGTCGTGTAGAGGAGTCGGGTCCTGCTATGTCACCGACTCGTGCAGAGGAGTTTGGTCCTGCCATGTCACCGACTCGTGCAGAGGAGTCGAGTCCCGCTATGTCACCGACTATTGCAGAGGAGTCGGGTCCTGCTATGTCACTGGCTCGTGCAGAGGAGTCGAGTCCCGCTATGTCACCGACTCGTGCAGAGGAGTCGGGTCCTGACTCGTCACCGACTCGTGCAGAGGCATCGGGTCCTGCTATGTCACCGGCTTCGACTAACACCCGTTCAGCTGAACAAGAAATGTCCTGGTCTTCGTGGGAAGATATTAACATGTTTTCAAATGAGTGGGATCCATGGGAGAATGCGGGCCAGCCAGACACACCAGCTCCGAAAGATGCACATGTTGGTGATGGAAGTGAGTCTGGTCAGTCGATTGTGCAACAGTCGCTATTGGATGACGATGGCAGTAGGAGGTGTCGCCTCCGTCGGCCCCTTCGCTGTTGTCTCGAAGCTTTTACAGCACACGGCAAGAGTTGGAACAGGCGCCAGCTGCTGGCAAGGGAAAGAGAAAGCGAAACAAGGGTAAATCTGCCGTGAGGGCAACGCGGGGGTCTTGGCAAGCCTCGTGATCCAATGCGTCCGGAAGACAGACCAGAACTCCAAGTGGCCGGCGACGGGGTGTTCGCAACCTCGCCCGATGACACAAAGGTTATAACCACGATCCGGATCCTGACATTAGAGAACATGCCGGGACCGTATAGGTCTTACAACTTCTTTCCAAGTAAGACAAGGTTGTCAATTTTAAAACATTTCCTGCAGAGGTATTCGTGGGGGGCCAGTGAAGACATCGGGCGTTGTCTCGATGTTTTTGAGAACATCGCAGCGGAAGCTTACAGTCGGGAGTTGGCAGAAATACGGGCTTGGTATACGAGGAAATACGGGATGGATAAGATGGCTTGGAAAGAAATCCCTCCCAATGGTGCAAAAATGTTGAAGCCTGGAAGGGGCTGTGTGACATTTGGTCCACTACCAAATGGGACCAGCAATCGGTGACCAACCGTAATAACAGAACAAAAGGAGGTATCCCGGTCCGGCATGTCACTGGTTCTAGGAGCATGTATCGACACAAGCTAGTCATGGTATTGATTTACTACAATAAAAAGAATTAGTGTGCTTAACAATGATTTAATTCTAATAACATCATCTACATGGTTGTTTGAACTTGCAGTCTAGGGAGAAGGGCACACCAGTGGGAATGAGGGAGGTTTTCGATCGAACTCACATGCTAGATACGGAGGAAGGGAAGAAATACGTGTCCGAGAGAGCGGAAAAGGCAGCGGTGAGTGCCTCATCCCTCCACTTTAAATTCTAGTCCATTGAGCATCTTGAACTTAACAAATCTATTAATTTGATGGTTACCTTAGTAATATAAACATTGCAAAAATACGTTGCTTGGTATCCATTCTAAAAGGCCATAAATTGCAATTCAATTATCAAAGTCAAACCTTTAACTTTGCTGTGTAGAGCCATATGTAAATCCAAAATTTTCCGAATAATCATTCTGACTTGACACCAACTACAGGAATGAAATCCCTTCCGAATAACATGAGATATAGTTAGTGATGCTTGTGAAATATTTAACACAGGTAAATTAACTTATTTATAGTTGTAACATATTTAAATTAACTTATTCCTTGTAACACAGGTAAATTAATTAGGAATTGACACCTTTAAATTAAATTAAATTAAATGAGGTATTGACAACTATTTGCTGTAAATTACAGAAAACCTATTCCGACCTTAAGCAACACTACGCGGGTCAAAAGACAGATGAGGAAATATGGGAGCTAGCTGTCGAAGGAGTGGACCGAGGGAGGTTATTCGATTTGGCAAAAAATCAATTACCAGCAAGGCCACCCGCGTCTTGGAGACACTAGAGGCAGACATTTCTAATCCAACAAAGAGCACTGCCACCTCTGCTAGTGATGCAAAGAGGAAATACTCAAAGGACGAGGTGGCAGATTTACTAGCAACTGAACGTTCTCGGTTTGCTGCGGAGATAGTTGCCCAAGAGAAGCGGCACAAAGTTGAGATGGAGGAGGTTCAAAAAAACCACGACTACTCAAGGGAATGTTTTGCAAGGCTCTTCGCAGCAAACGGCCTACCATTACCACCTTTTAAAGTAAGCACATCTCCTATGATGAAGTTATAAACTATTAGCATCGAAGGGTTATATGTATTCTTCGATAACTCTAATTAATGTTTTTGTCCTCACAGGGTTCGTCAACAGAGGGCAACGCTGCTACGGGCCACAACGGCGGAAGGGCGGATGACATTATACCATCGAAGGGGAATTCTGGAGGGGGAGATGTCTAAATAAACTGATTTGTAATAACCATTTAATTAATTAGGATGTGATGTAATCAATTATGTTTTAAATGCTATGGTTGGAACTGCAGGGTTATATGTGATGCTATGTTTGTGTTTATAACCATTTAATTAAGTAGGATGTGATGTAGGATGTGTTTTATTTAACTTAGGATGTGACTTTAATTTGTACTGGGTACATAGGCAATTTCAAAGATCTTTGTGTTTGCAACATGGGTTTTATGTGGGATCAAACATGGGTACTGTGGTTAGATGGAGAATTACATCTATTTAAGCGTACACTGGGTACGCAATAAAAATATAAATTGTATTCAAACAATTTATGTCACTATTTCCATGGGAATACCGTCAGAAATACCATCACTATCTATTAATCCCAACGTCTCGCCCCATTTCTAGTCTACCTACTGTCGTGTTTCCCGTTTGTACCTCTTTCTCTCTTTCTGTGAAAAGTCTGTCGCCGTTCTGGGACTCAACAGGGGAACTGTAGATCTCCACATTTTCAGCCACTGGTCTCGCAGGTGTGTTGCTATTTTCAGTCAGTGGTCTCGCCAGTGGTCTCCCTCTCACATTTTAAGGCAGTGGTCTCAGCTAGGTAACTCTCACTCTATCTCCACTCTCAATCTTTGGACCAGGCTTTTAGAGCTCTTAATTTGCTACTAGTGAGCAATAGAGCTGCTAGTGAGCTACTGGTGAGCCAAATTTATGTAAGTATTACTACTGGTTACCCACTGTCTTGTGAAATTGTTCAAAACAGCTCCTGTCCTCTCTATGTTTAAGCCTTCGGTTATTAACTCAACTTTAATTTGTATAGATCGCTCAATAGATGGCCACTGATAGGGGATGGATGTACAACAGTCGATCAAATACGGGAGGAACTCTTGAACCCGGCTTTATTACAGGTGTTACCGAATTCATCGCTTCAGCTGTATCTAAGCCATCGGTTGTGAGTGTCGACACTAATGGAAATCAATGTATCCCCTGTCCGTGTGAAAGATGTGACAACCTACAAAGCAAAGATTTGGAAACCGTCGAACTACATCTTTATCAACATGGTTTTTGTAGCTTATATGATGTTTGGTACAAACACGGGGAGCCACATCCGAATTTCGATATCAACCAACCTCTAAGTCCACCAACCACGAACGATGCCAATGATCAAATGGGTGAAATGGTGAGGGATGCCGCTGGTCAACAATTCAATTGGAATGAGGAGGCACCGGCCGGTGCGGCAAAAAAATTCTTCGACATGATGGAAGCGTCAAAACAACCCCTATGGAAATTGAACTCGACGGGTGAAATGAAATGCGAAGCACACACTGTATTGTCGGCTGTGTCACGTGCCATAGCTTTGAAGTCTAAACACCAATTGAGCCAAAAATATTTTAATGACATGTTGGGACTCATGAAAAGCACGCTTCCGCCGGGTGAAGAAATGCCGGAAAATTGGTACCAAGCTAGACGATTGGTTGATGGATTGGGCATGGAGACTAAGAAAATAGATGTATGTCCTAACTTTTGTATGCTATATTACAGTGAGGTGAACAAGAAGAAGACACGGTGTGATGTATGTGGCATTTCAAGATATAAGCCATCCGGAACTAATAAGAAGGCTAAACCAATTCCACAAAAGCAACTTCGTTATCTCCCTATCACCCCACGATTGCAAAGGATGTACATGACCGCAACATCTGCGAAGAATATGAGATGGCACAAGGAAGGTGTGCGTCAGAAAGCCCCGATGATGGTGCACCCGGCGGATGCCGAGGCTTGGAAGCATTTTGCTCGAAAACATCCCGCCTTCGCAGAAGAGCTTAGAAATGTTTGGTTGGGAATCACAACGGATGGGTTCATGCCATTCAACTCGAGTGCAGCCCCATATTCGTGTTGGCCGGTATTTGTTTTTCCGTATAACTTACCACCTGGGATGATAATGAAAGAAGATATAGCATGTTCCTCGCGCTAGTCATCCCTGGACCAAAGCATCCGGGTCGGGACATTGACATTCTTCTCGAACCTTTGATCGATGAATTGAAGCATTCGTGGTTAGATGGAGAAATGACATGGGATGGGTATAAGAAAGAGAATTTCAAGATGCATGCACAACTACTTTGGACGGTGAGTGATTACCCGGCTTATGAGATGCTATGTGGCTGGGGTACAAAAGGCCGGTTGGGGTGTTTTTATTGCATGGAGAAGACAAATGCATTTCAACTTCAGTTTGGTGGAAAAGCAAGTTGGTTCGATGGTACGAGGTGCTTCCTACCTCCGGATCACCCATTCCGTCGAGATAGGAAGAATTTCAAAAAAGGTAGAGTCGAGAATGATCCGCCACCACCGAGATTGACGGGAGAGCAGCTGCTCGATATAGTGAGTTTGATCCCAGATATTAAATGGGGTAAAGAGGGAGGATTACAACAGATTCCGGGTTATGGTGAAACTCACCATTGGCAAAAGAAAAGTATCTTTTGGAGTTTACCCTATTGGAAAGACAATATGTTGTAACACAATTTAGATATGATGCATTTGGAGAAGAATTTCACCGAAAATTTGCTATACACGCTTTTAAGCATAAGTGGCAAAACCAAGGATAATGAAAAAGCAAGGAAAGATTTGGCTCTTTATTGTGATTGTCCCACCCAACACCTAATTCCGGCGGGTGACAACAACCCGGGAAAGATGAAAAAACCAAATGCCCCCTTCGCACTCTCTCCAGGTGATAAGAAGATTGTTTTAACATGGCTCAAGGATGTAGTAAGGTTTCCAGATGGCTACGCATCCAATTGGTCAAGGTTGGTTAACCTAACCACTAGCACCTTCATTGGACTTAAAACTCATGATTTACATGTGTTCATGGAGCGCCTCCTCCCGGTCGCTTTTCGAGACTTTGTCCCGGAGGGGAGGTTTTATGTGAGATTTCAGCCTTCTTTAGAGAGATTTGTGCCAAGGAAATTGATCCAAATCGCATTGCGATATTAGAAAAGGATTTTGTTGTCACAATGTGCAAGGCAGAAAAAAAATTTCCTCCTGGTTTTTTCGATTCAATGGAGCATCTTGCGTTGCATGTAGCATACGAGGTAAGAATGGGGGGGGGCCAGTAGGGTCCCGATGGATGTTTCCATGCGAAAGGTTCGTTGTGGTTTGGAATTTATTTTTATTTTACATGAAGGAACACTAAGCTTAACTATGTCTTCTATTTCTATACCATCATACAATTATTGTAACAACTAACACTTAACCATTGTTGCAATTACAGGCGTAACAAAGAACAGAGGATGAGAGTTACAAACAAGGCACGGGTGGAGGGTTCAATTGTAGAGGCCACAATTGCCAAAGAAATCGGTACATTTTCCGCACACTACTTTGCCGAAAAATCTAACATTGGCCAAGAAGGAGTTGAAACAAGTAATCGTTCGGCGGGACAACTCTCGATATTCGATACTCCGACCCGTTGTATTGGCAGGAGAAGACGAAGGCCTCTCTCTGAAACAGATTTTGATGCTGCACACACCTATGTCATCCTCAATTGTCCAGAGATCTGTGAGAAGTACATGGGGTACAATCTTATAAATTTTACTTTGATGATCTCAAAATTATCTATTCTAGAACCTATCACAATCTAATATTTTTCCATATTCTAAAATGCAGAGAGTTTGATACATGCATGCTCAACTCTGGAGTAGCCATAAGCCCACTAAATCTGCCAAAAATTCGTCAAGAGGGTTTCGCAACTTGGTTACGTAAAAAGGTAATAAATTCTCGGGATGAAGGCGATTACTACATACGAATGGCAGGAATCAAGCCTAGCAAAGAAGCGTACTTCTACGAAGGGTGCGAAGTCAATGGGTATAGATTTCACACACAAAAATATGGGCAAAACATGTCAACTAAAAGTAGCGGTGTTTGTATTAAAGGAGAGTGGGATGCAAACAACACACAAATCGACTACTATGGAATTCTCCAAGATGTCATTGAGCTACAATATGATGCCCACAATGTAATTCTCTTTAGGTGTGATTGGTTCGACATAATAAATGGTGTAAGGGTCGACCGCAAACATGGTATTGTTGAGGTTAAGCATACTTCTCGCCTTACAAATTACGAGCCGTTCGTATTAGCGGCTCAAGCAACTCAAGTATGCTACCTACCTTATGCATCGCAAAAGACCGAAAGACGCCCATGGTGGGTGGCAATGAAAACAAGTCCGAAGTCAAGATTTCGTGCCGAGGGCGACGATACAAACATCAAATTTTACCAAGAGGAAAGACCGGATAATCCAATTGAACCAACAATTGGACAAGACATTGATTGGGATGGTATGGTCCTTCGAGAAGATGAGTTCGAGCTAGTGATCGATACGACGAACCTTCCGCCGGCAACATCAAATGAACCGTCAAGTTTGGCGAGGGACGAAAACAACATAGGCGAGGGTGAGAATGAGCATGACATGGAGCAAGACGGTGAAGAAGATTGCTTAGGCTCCGATGATTCCGATGAAGAGTATTAATTAATTGGTAAATCAACATACATGTGTTAGGTTTTTCATTTAAAATTTCTATACATTTTACTAATCCGGCATGCTTCACTTTTGTCAAATCCCTTCTCTAACCTTGTTCTCTTTTTTTTGGTTTGTAACAGGTGTCTACACAAGACCTCAAATATTATTCTCTTTTCTTGGTTTGTCATAATTTTTGAATCTAAATTAAACTTAAATATGTCTTGTAATTGGCAAAGACCTCAAATTTATGTTTAAAGATGTTTTCATTTGTATGCTTCATTTGTATACTTCATTTTAAATATCACAATTGAATATTTGTATGCTGCTGTGATTTAATTTTGTTGAACATTCAAAAGGACATGTCCAATAAACAGAAACGTTGCTGTCTCCAGGAACTTAACTTTTCCAACGGTAGCCTCATGGAAATAACAAGTCCAACTTTAAAATAATATAAACTGAATCCATAAAATATTTCCATGAGCACAGTGCTCCACTATTTCCATGAACCTCCACTATAATATAATATAAACAAACTAACCACAACATTTTCAAGGGCCGCTCATGGAAATAATAGGTCTCACAACTTCCATTTTATTTCCAAGGGTAGCTCATGAGGTATTTCCATGGGCCATCAATAAAATATAGTATTCGGTCTGTTTGGCGGGTCATGGGTCATGCAAAAGTATTTCCAACGGCGGATAGGTAACATTTCCATAGGCAGACATCAGGGATTTCCATGCGCTACTATTTCCATGGGACCCCCTTTGGAAATGGTTGAGTGTGTCAGAAAACTCGATTTCTTTTCCAAGGGCCCTTCCTCACCATGGAAATAACATTGCTACGCATGGAAAAAGCGGAAATTCTAGTAGTGATGATTTTTCACCTGTTACAACTTATTTCCACCCGTTACACGATTGATACCACATACAAAGCAACAAAAGTACTAAGGAAAAACTTAAGTTATACCAAGTCGTACATCTCTAAACTCACATACTTTCAGGTGTTCACCACGGGTATGACACCACCAGACTGGCTGACCAGTAACATGATCCTAATACCAAAAATCGATGCATCAAGAACTCCAAAGGACTATAGACCTCTTACAATTGGAAATGTGACTTACCAGCTATTCTTATGAAAGAAGTGATACATTCATTTCATAGTGTCGATTTCAAAGATACAGCTTTTCTCCTGAAGGCCGATATAAATAAGGCATTTGTTACCGTCCGATGGCACTTTGTGGAAGCGGCCATAAAAACAATCAAGATTCCTACAAAACTGGTTACTATTATCATGTCGGCTATGGCTTTGAGTAAAGTGACTATACAGATCAATGAGAAAGGGAATAGTTTCATTAGACCGACTAGGGGACTCTTGATAGAGTTGGTGTCATAGAGCAAATATTTTGTTTGTAATACTTGTTTACATGATTGATTGATGATAGTCAATTTGTTGTCTTAAACTTATATTACTCAATGGTTATTCTAAATGTTAGATTGTGTAGCAACCAGCTTAATAAAAGTAATGCACTTTAAAGTATCCCTGGTTAAGTAATTAGCAAGGAACACTAATTATATCGGAGACTAGCTAGTATGATGATTAAATGTTTGATCGAGCTATCACAAATCAAAGCGGCAGAGTTCCGATTTAATATCACAAATGCATATAAGAGTTTATATGACATTGGATTGACTATACATGAACATTAACTGGATTCTGTGTTTGTGTTATTAATAGTTTATGTGGTGTTGTTATTTTATGTCTGAGACATTTGATTTTATTTCTTAAGGGGCATATCAGTGGTTGGTGTTTACCGCTCACCGTAACAGAGAGCTATAATGACATCATCTCTATGTGTATGACTTATATTGAGAAGTTCGCTTATGTCAATAAGACGAATATCTCTTATGCGCATCTTGGTGAATGCTGCGTAAGTAATGATATCTTTGGACCTCTTGATGGAGTTATTTATATATGCGCACCATGATTGAACGATATAATATAACTTATAGAGTAAGAAACATAATCGATGAGAAAGCAAGAATGACACTATCATGTCTTGCGTTTATCATTAAGGATATTATGTGATTTTGGAAACAACACAAGTAGTGTAATCATGCATTGTCTATATTGGATCACGATACTGTCAGGTTACATATCGTATGTATAATTGAATAGTCAAGAAGTGTTGCTATACGCTAATCACGATACTCGGACTGTAAAAATATGGTAAATGCCATACAGCAAAGCAACACGGATGACCTACCTTGTTGGCAAGCAACACGCACAGTCTCACAATGCATAAAGGGTTTTCAAGAAATTCAACAAATAGTAGGGTTGCAGTAAGTGGCAAGAGAGGCGTTGACAGAGGCACATCGATCATTCGGCCAACTGGGCGCATTTATTGGGTGTCCAAGCCCAAGTTCCATGCAACAGATGAAGCTCCACACAGTGAAGTAAACAAACAGTTTTTTTTAGTTAACAGTACAAGAATAGAGCAAGACATACATAGGCCTTTATTTTCAATAAATAAATGGTAAAAGTTTTATTTCTTGTCAGATTAGGTAGAATGTAACTTTCATCTTCTTTTTCATTTTTCTTTTTACTTGAGCAGTTCCTATTTGTTGATGAATGAATGAACGATGCAGATTGAATCTGAACCAAGTGCCCTAATTTTTGTAGAGGTTGCGAAATGGTGAGCGAGATATGGATTCGAACTCTTTAAATTTTGAATATTCAATAATTCTAATATTTATTTCTAATCAACTGTGCTACTACTCCATTAAATAATTTTTTAACGGTTTTAATTTATTAATTTTTAATATGATATCAAATGATACTTGAATTATATATGAAACTCTACAGAAAGAATACCTATAACATAATTATGAAAAGAAAAAAAAATAGAAAGTCAAGTTATTTAACTCTTTAATATTCACAAGAAACGGAAGACAATCCTATGTTAGATCAAAGCCGTCTGATCTGCATTAAAATTTATATGCACTTAATCCGTACAATTTAAAGCTATATGCACAAACTGATGTGAATCGAATGACTCTGATCATATATCAAATCAAATTTGATGTGATGCCTATCAAACCATGAATTCACACCTCAGATTACCTGACTCAAGCAAATTACGATCGGACAGCCCATTTAACATGACACGAATCTCAAAACAGACCTCCTACAGTCTCAATAGGCACTGGATTGAGTTTGGCTCAGATAGAATTAATCTAGGCTGGTCATTGCAATTTGCTTGAGTCAAGTACCTGGGAGGATATATGTCCATCAAACCATCCCCGATTGAAATTTCGAATCTATGACCTAAATTTTCATATATTTCATATCATTGTCATTTGTCAATTCATATTATTACCTACCCTTTGTCCCACGGGCCTCCTGTGGAGACCTAATTATAATTGAGCGAAGAGGACACCATGCATGGAACAGATATAGACCTATATCATGCTACCGCCTATAGATCGTTTCTCAAAATTTATCACACAAGTTACAATTTAATTATCATGTTTGCATTGCCAATATTTTTCTCTGGTTACAAGTTACAATTTACAACTACGACCCAGTGTTCTTTTAAGGTAAAATCAAGCAAGAAATTATTAAGTCAACGAAGAAACTCAAGAAAGAAAATTTGTTTAAACTTTAAGGACCAACTTGTAAAACCTTGCGCATGATCATCACTAAAAATTGTATACTGTACGTGTATCGGAGTTAATTAATTAATTCAGCAGCTCAAGATAATCAAGTGCTAAAATTAAGAGGTCATAAAATGAAATTATATATGTAACACGGTGTTGCAATGAAAAAAATAAATAAATTATGTAACATGATATATAATAGACTAGGATGCTAGCTAGGAGCATGTCTGGCTAAAGTTTCAATCGCCATACAGAGCATGGTGCTTTCCATATGATGTATTGTATTGTCATGGGAAAAAGAAATCATGGGACATTGAACACATTTGTAAGTCAATCATTGATTTGGTCTATTTAATATTCAATTCTTTTAATTCTTTTATGAACCGATATTTAATACAGTGACAAAAAATAGCACATCTCGTATTAAAGGGTGTAAGAACGAAATCCGAATGAATTTTCTATAGGCATTAAAATTTGAAAGATTATATCTTCATTTTTTTTTTGAAAAAAAATATAGTCAATCATATAAATTTTTCGCACTGCAGAAGGAGTCAATTTTACATTAAATTATATAGAAAATCATGCATAAATTTTTCGCATATATATATAGTGGGTGGCTAATATCAAAACGTTTGTTCATAGACCGTGGAACAAACGCTTCGGTTTTTACATTTTCGAAGTCCAAACAATCAATTCAAACTGTTCAACATTCAATCTATATTAAGATGTACTTGGAGACCAAATTTTTACATTTTTTTTTTGAATTTTTTCACTATTTATTTAGTCAGTTTTAAAATCGCTATTTTTAATGATCCAGAAAATTTTCACTGCTTATTAAAATCAGTGATTTTGAAACTGGATTAATAAATAGTAAAAAAAATCCACAAAATGTAAAATTTGGTCTCCAAATACATTTTAATATAGAGATCACATCTAACGGTTCGGATCGACTGTTTGAACTTTCAAAATCGGAAAACCAATTGGTTGCACCACAGCTCCAGAACAAACAATTTAATATTAGCCAACCCCTTTCTCTCTCTCTATATCTATCTATATACACACACACACACACATATATATATGTATGTATATATACACACACATATATACACACACACACATATATATATACATATATATATATATACACACACACACACATATACACACACACACACACACACACACACACACACACACACACACACACACACACACACACACACACACACACACACACACACATATATATATATATATATATAGAGAGAGAGAGAGAGAGAGAGCTGGGTATGGTGAGTTGTGAAGTAAGATGTTATTTTTACTTCACGCTCATATTTTCATTTTGAAAATCTAAACAACCGATCCGAACCGCTCAACATGTTCTCTATATTGAAATGTGCTTGGAGACCAAATTTTACATTTTTTGGAATTTTTTTACTATTTATTAAGCCACTTTGAAAATCGCTGATCCGGTGGTCCAGAAAATTTTACTATTTTTTACTGTTCACAGTGGATCAGCGATTTCAAAGTGGCTTAATAAATAGTAAAAAAATTCCAAAAAAATGTAAAATTTAGTCTCCAAGCACATTTCAATATTTAGAAAAAGTTGACGGTTCGGATCGGTTGTTTGGATTTTCAAAATGAAAATATAGCGTGAAGTAAAACGACGTTTTACTTCACAACTCACCATAGCCTATCTCATATATATATATATATATGAGCAAAGCTAAGGTGTGATGTGCTCACCAAGAGGGATTGGTGAGCACAACTCCAAAAGTATATCAGATCGGCTTCAAACGGTGAATCCAAACCGTTGAAATCCATGTACTTTATGAGTGATGCATGTACATGCAAAATTTTAAAAGTTTCGAATTTATTTGTTACAAGGTCAAGCAGTAAAAGAAATGATGAAAAATGAATGTATAAAACAACTTATAAAATAACTTATAAAATGTTTATTTCTTTGACCGCTTGAACTTGTAGCAAATAAATTCAAAACTTTCAAAATTTTGCATGTATATGCATCACTCATGAAGTACATGAATTTCAACGGTTTAGATTCATCGTTTGAAACCGATCTGATATACTTTTGGAGTTGTGCTCACCAATTCCTCATGGTGAGCACATCACACCCTAGCTTTGCTCTATATATATATAAATTAGTGATTTTACAAAATTCCAAAAACACAGTAAAAGATTTCTAAAAATTGTAAAATTTGGTCTTCAAGCACGATTTAATATGGAGATTAACTTGAACGGTTCAGATCGACGATTTGAACTTTGAAATTGAAGATATCAATGTGAAATAAAACACTCATTTTACTTCGCGAAGTACCGTAGCCAAACTCTATACATACATACATACATACATACATACATACATACATATATATATATATATATATATAGAGAGAGAGAGAGAGAGAGATGGGCTTTTGTGCTTTGCAAAGTAAACCCCTCCGTTTACTTCAGGTCATATTTTGCATTTTGAAAATCCAAACAACCGATCCGAACTGTTCAACATGTTCTAAATATTGAAATGTGCTTGCAGACTAAATTTTATATTTTTTGGAATTTTTTTACTATTTATTAAGCCACTTTGAAAATCGCTGATCCGGTGGTCCAGAAAATTTTATTGTTTTTTACTGTTCACAGTGGATCAACGATTTTCAAAGTGGCTTAATAAATAGTAAAAAAATTCAAAAAAATATAAAATTTAGTCTGCAAGCACATTTCAATATTTATAACATGTTGAACGGTTCGGATCGGTTGTTTGGATTTTCAAAATGCAAAATATGGCCCGAAGTAAACGGGGGGTTTACTTTGCAAAGCACAATAGCCCATCTCTCTCTCTTATATATATATATATATATATATATATATATATGAAATTGCTAATATGCTATGAATAGCATAGAGGGTCTCCGTGCTACGGCTTAATATTTGAGTTTTCAAAATCCTAACGGTCAATCCGAACCGTTCAACACGATCTTCATATGAATATGTACTTGCCAACCAAATTTTACATTTTATAGAATTTTTTTTACTATCTTTTTAAATAGGTAGAAAATCACTTGATTTGAAAATTTTGTACCATTCATATGGAGATCATGTTCATATGGTTTGCAAGTACATGGTCATATGGTTTGCAAGTACATATTCATATGGAGATCATGTTGAACGGTTCGGATCGACCATTAGGACTTTGAAAACTCAAATATTGAGCCGTAGCACGGAGACCCTCTATGCTATGCATAACACCGTAGCCAACTCCATATATATATATATATATTTATATAGGTTGGCTAATATCAAAACATTTGTTCCTAGGCCATGAAATAAACGCTTCGGTTTTTATATTTTCGAAGTCCAAAATAAAATGTGATAGGAGACCATATTTTATATTTTTTAGAATTTTTTACTATTTTTATTTAGCCAGTTTTAAAATTATTGTTTTCAATGATTCAGAAAATTTTCGTTATTTATTAAAATCAGCGATTTTAATACTGACTTAATAAATAGTAACAAAATTCCTAAAAATGTAAAATTTGATCTCCAAGCACATTTTAATATAGAGATCACATCTAATGGTTCGAATCGACCGTTTGAACTTTGAAAATCAGAAAACTAATTAGTTGCACCACAGCTCCGGAACAAACGTTTTGATATTAGCCAACCTCTCTCTCTCTCTCTATATATATATATATATATAGAGGTTGGCTAAGATCAAAGTGGTAGTTCCTAAGCTTCAGTGCTACCAATTCGTTATTGCAGTTTAAAAGTTCAAATAATTGATCTGAAGTGCTCAACGTGTTCTTTATATTAAAATGTGCTTGGAGACCAAATTTTACATTTTTTTGGAATTTGTTTACTATTTTTTAAGAATTTTTGAAAATCAGTGTTTTGAATAATAAAAAAGAAATAAAAGAAATCTGAAAAACAATGTTTTTTAAAAATCCATAAAAAATAGTAAAAAAATGAAAAATTTGGTCCCAAAGCACATTTTAATATAGAGAACATGTTGAGCACTTCAGATCGACTATTTGAACTTTGAAAACCGCAAAACCAAATTGGTAGTACCAAGACTCAGGAAATACCACTTTGATATTAGCCAACCTATATATATATCATGCATAAGCATTAAAATTTTGAAAATGAATAAGAGCCAATTAATCCATACGCAACATATGCAACAAATATTATGATTCATATTACATCTTAAGGTCAATATCTATTTAAAAAGTTAATAATTTTCTCTTTGAAATTAGTTATTTTATGTGTGGTTTATTGAAACAATTAACCACATGTTTGTTACCTGCCCCTTATTAATGCAATATGCATGGTCATGGATTGCCAATCATAATGGTTTTTCTTTAGATTGTGAGACTGTGAGGATTTATGGTACATTGATGCATGCATTCCTCTTAAAGATACTCTTTTAGTATAATTACTTAGGGTTGCTACCTTTTGGATTTTATGGTTAACTAGGAATAAGATTTGTTTTACTAATTCACCATCCCAACTTTGGCCAGTGTTGGCTCAGCTATAATTTCTCTTTCCTCTTATTGGTGTAAGATTAGGACTGATGAAACTTATTTTAAACTAACCTTAATTTTGCCTTATGGATGTTTTTCCTTTGACCCATGTAGGCAGTCTGATACCTTTGTCAGATTCCGATACCCCAGAAGAGCAAGCCCCCAGGATATAGAAGTAGCAGAACTTGGATACGGGGGGTCGGATCTTTCGGATCATCTGTGAGACAGGGTTGACTCTGTCTCTAGTTCACCCTCTGACTCCACCTCAGCTTCTTCTAATCCTGGATCTCCCTCTTCTGATGGTCCTTACATGAATGGCTCTACTGGTTCTAGTGACTATTAGTATTACTAGTTTCATGCTTATGTTATTTTCTGAACTTACTCCTTTGATTTTTAGCTATATTTTATCATATGGTACTGTACCTTGACGCTATGTTGTTATTTTTCTAGTTGCTTAGATATTTTGCACAATGGACTTCTTACTCCATTGCCTTTTATATAAACTGTTCTTGTTTCAATATGAAACATGTGGGGATACTCACTTTTGTCAAAAAAAAAATTATTCATTCTTATTGAAAAATGATTTAGTTCATCGGTGGAAATTTCACTTCCGATTCCACGGTTGAATGAAGTCGGCTTGAGAATATTATTTAGTACCGTTCGACAACTGGCGGACAAACTTTTGAGACAACAGCCATTTATAAAAATTATAAAATTTGAAAGCAACATTTTAAATGTTGGTCCAAGTATTATTTACATATTTTTAAGGGACGTGAATTCGTCTTATAAAGCTATAATATTGACATCATTTGCCGATATTTTTATTAATACTCTAAAAAAAACAAATTATCAAATCTGCCCTCACCCCAAAATTATTTTTAAAACTACCCCAACCGCCCGCCTGCTGGGCGGTCCACTCTGGACACCTGACCGCCCCACTGCTGGGCGGTTCACTACCCATAGCTGACCGCCCAGCAGCTGGACGGTCCGCTATAAAACCCCTATAAAAGGGGTTTTTCTCTCTCATGAGTAGCACAATATTCATTCTAACAAATTCAGAATCGAAAGAGAGGAAAGAGAGGCGATTTTGAGGCAATTTTGAACAGTAATTATCAAACAGAAATATGTTGGTTGCACTGTATGTGGGCGGGAAGTTTACCCGGGGTACGGAGGGAGCACAGTACACTAAGAAAGCAGCCTACGGCTTCGAGGTAAATGAAAATACCTCATTTGTTGAACTGAAGGGAATAATATATGAAAAGATCGGTGTGAATCCCAACCGGTATGATATAGATTTAGCTACTTGGATTAACACAGTAAGTGGTGGTAGACCTTACTATACCAGGTATCCAATAACAGATGAGTCGTTATGGAGGAGTGTTTACAACACTTTTGAGACACAGGGTACCATGGTAATGGACTTATATTCCAGGAGAGTTCAGCGTGAACCAGGGGTTGGAACATCTAGGGAAAATAGAGGTTATGATCACTCGGGTTCTGACAACCCGCGTCACTCGAGTTATGACAGCTCGAGTTATGAGCACTCGGGTTATGACAACTCGGGTCATGAGCACTCGGGGTATGACAACCTCCGCCACTCTAGTTATGACAACCCCCACCTTTCGAGGTATGACAACCCCCGCCACTCGAGTTATGAACCGCACGTATCACCCGTTTATGAGAATTATGTACCTGATTTTACCACTGATCTACCACCACCACCACCTCCTCCTGAAACCCCAATCCAACCCAGATTTCCATCTGTACCACCATCAATACCTATAGTGGCACCCGTTGTTACCCGGAGAGACCTTGACCTTGATGCTGAGATCGATGCCATACCACAAAGAGATTTGCAAACGGGTGACGAATGGGACGGGAATTGGGATTCTGATCACCTGTTAGAAGGTGATGGAGATTATTTACCTAAAGAAGACAGATTTTTCGATTAGAGGTCGGACAGATAGGCATCCGTGCCCCACATTCGACGATACCACTACTTTTGAAGAGGCAGACATCTCATTTTTTGGGCTGCGTGTCAGGTACAATCAAGAGCTTGCTCCGCAGCAGGTTTACACCAACTTAGATGAACTTGTGAAGAAAATAAATGAGGTCCATGTTCACGGCAACTGGGAGTGCAGAACTGAAAAAAGGGACCGAAAAAGGTTAGTAATTGTTTGTAAAGACGAAGCGTATTGCCACTTCTGTCTCTATGCAACACCTATGGGTAAGGGCGAGGCATGGATTATTAAGAAGTGTGAACCACCTCACACATGCAAGTCTGCGTCATCAAGGACAGACCATGCACAGCTTACGGCTTCACTTATTGCCGATGTAATTGAGCGTGACGTTAAGGAGGACCCATCGATGAGCCTTAAGGAGGTCGCTAGACATGTCAGACGCGTTTACAAGCATGTCATCCCAAAATACAACAGGTTGTGGAGAGGGCGTGAACTTGCGATCTGCCGAATGTTCGGTAGCTGGTATGGTTCATACAACTTGCTTGCACCATTGCTCCAGGCCATAGAAAGTACAAATCCCGGCACTAGGTATGAATGTTGGAATATGAGCGTAGAGGATGTCGACGACGCGTTGCAATTCAAAGCCATAGCATGGGCTTTTGGTCGATGTATTCAAGTTGTGCCATACATTGGACCAGTCATCAGTGTAGATGCATGCTTCATGTCTGGCCGTTACCAGGGGAGACTACTGATAGCATGTGCATATGATGCTGAAAACCAGTTGTTGCCTTTGGTCTTTGCAATTGTTGAGAAGGATGATGGGGAAAATTGGAGATTTTTCATGAGATTCTTACGAAGACAAGTGGTTGGCGACCGGTTCTTTTGTGTCATATCAGATCAGCACAAAGGAATCAAATATGTTTTTGATCGCTCAGATTTTGGGTGGTCGACAGCGAACGGTGATTGTGTGCACAGGCTGTGTGCGCAACATGTTGCAGACAACCTACACAAGAACTGCGGATCTGAAAAATGGGTTGCAGATACATTCAAAATTAGTTGCAGGAGGAAAAATCGAGAAGGGTGGAAGAGATGTTCAGAGATTTTGCCAAGGTATGTATATTTTTATTTATTGACTTATATTTTCTGAATTATTTACTTAAATTTTCTCATCTAAAACTGTTTTTTTTTTTTTTGCAGTACTGTCCAAAGGCAAATGCGTACTTACTCAAGGTGGGAAAAATAATCCACCGATCTTGCTGAGCCACCCGCATATGAGAAGATATTGCAAGCCCGTGATGGAGGCTTCTGATGGGGAATTATGACCACAAATGGGTCTGAGTCTTTGAATGTTGTTTTCAAGCAGAGCCGGATGTTGCCTGTGGCAGCAATTGAGAGGACACTTCTACAAGTTAAATGCATGGTTTGTTGCACGGCGTGTTAAAGCCTTCGAATTACTGTCCAGGAATCAAACGTTTTCAACAAGGGTAGAGGGGAAACTCAGGAAACATAGGGAGAAATGTGCAGTTATGAAAGTTGTCCCGTACGGGGAGAACCAATTGGAATTCGAAGTGCACTGTCCAAATGAGTTTGCTCCAACCGACCGTAGACCGAATGAGACTATGGAGTTTGTGAAAAGGATGTTCAAGTATGTTGTTATTTTTGTCCTGACAATACTGTAACATGCACTTGCGAAGAAATCCAATTGGTCCACTTACCTTGTTCTCATGTTATAGCAGTGTCCGAGAGAGAAACTTTTCTGAGGATGATTATGTCGCACACATGTACCGTACTGATTACCTTGCGAGTACTTGGGGTGCATCTATCCATCCTTATCCCAACCAGTATCAGTGGCCGGCCTATGTTGGTGATAGAATCATGCCCGCAAGCGGGTGGATCAGAAAAGGAAGAAGACCCCACAAGCGTACTGTAATGACCATGGACGAGATGGAAGGTAGCGAATGGGACATCAGGCCCGCCGTTCAACAACTGACAGGCAGCGAGCAGGTACGGTTGATTTTATTTATTTACTTATATTTTATTTTGATTTTATTTCAACTGGAATGCAATGCTGATGCCATTAACGAAGCCAACGAAAGAGAAAATGTTAGAGTTGTTGCTGAGGCAACCGGTAGTAGCCACCGCACTCATTAAAGCCAAGGAACCGGTAGTAGCCATGGAGAGACATCCGGTAGTGTCGCACAACCAGCTGCACCCAGACCCAGACGTCGTATTTTGAGTTTGTTCGACCGTCATCGCTGATTACCAAATTTTGTTAAATTATGTTATGAACTATTTTAGATGTATATTGTGAATTATTCTAATTGGTAGTTTGTGAACTATGCAATTTTTTATTTGCCTCGATTATTTTATATGCTTCATTTTTGTTATTTTTAATACTTAATTACATATACAAAAACTAACAACATAAAATATAAACAAACACAAAACTGATGAAATAAAGTCTACGACATAAATTCCTAAAAAGTCTATAACATAAATTCCTAGAAAGTCTACTTCTTACAACGAGCCTTGAAAGTGCATGGAACAAAGTCATCATCAGAGTTTGCCTGATCTGGATCAGTCACAACAGACGAAGTAGTAACCTTACCAGTACACGGAACAAACTTATCGTCCGATGCTGGAGGCTCTGGATCAACTTTCTTCTTTTTCAAAGCAAAGCCGTAGGGGTTTTCCACAAAGTCATCGTCTGAAATTTCATACCGACCATGTCGTCTATTCCATTCCCCCACCTTACATGTCACACAATTCCGAGGATCACGGCATACGGGCCAGTTGTTCTTTTCTCCCTCATTTTTACCTCGATCACTAATAGAGCCTCCTCTCGCTACGCCATGATCTCGGTTGCTCTCTTTCTTACCTCGTTTGTTACTGTCCATACCTCTACTAGCCTCAAAATCGGTCAAAATCTCCTCTCTTTCGGTTCTGAATTTGTTAGAATGATATTGTACTGCTCATGAGAGAGAAAAACCTCTTTTATAGGGGTTTGATAGCGGACCGCCCAGCTGCTGGGCGGTCAGCTATGGGTAGTGAACCGCCCAGCAGTGGGGCGGTTAGGTGTCCAGAGTGGACCGCCCAGCAGGCGGACGGTTGGGATAGTTTTAAAATCAATTTTGAGGTGAGGGCAGATTTGATAATTTGTTTTTTTTTTGTATTAATAAAAATTTGGGCATCATTTGTGCCCATCACGTGATTGGACTTGGAAAACATTTTTGTTGTGTTGTTACTTGCTGTGTTTTAATGGTCGTCGTTATTGTTATATTTAAAATTTTATTTTAGCTTCCAATTTCCCGAAAATTCTTTTGTATCCCGTTATCAAGGGCTGGACAAAAAATTCGTAGTTCGTAATTCGCTTCGAGTTTGATTCGAAAAAGTTCGTAAAAAATTCGATTTGAAATTGAGTTCGTTCGAAACTAATTCAAACCAAACTCAAACTGAACCTAGTTCGTTCGAAATAGGTTCGCAAACCAAACTTAGATTGAAATTAACTCAAACGTGAACCGTTAGTTTCCGCTGATAATGAACTTTAATGTTTTATTTAGAATAATATTTGAGTTTGTAATAATTCTAAAACTTTGGTGATTATTATGTACTTCTGTTGATATTTAAATTGTACTTTGAATACTTTGGATATTTGAAAACTTTAGTGATGTTGCTCTTGTTGGCTATTTGGAAAACTTTGGATTATGTGATTGTACTTAACTTTGATTGATTGTACTAAACTTTGGTGTTTAAATTTTGGTATTTGTAATGAACTTTTATATAAACTTTGGTGTACTGTGTAATTAGAATTCAGAATGCCTGAGTTTTTATTGAAGTGTTGTAATTTCAAACTATGGCCCGTCGTAACAAAGTTCGTAAAAGTTCGAAATTGAGTTCGTAAAAAGTTCAATTCGAAATTGAGTTCGTTCGAAATTAAGATTCAGTTTGGTTCGTTTGCAGCCCTACCGTTATCAATATCAATGTTTTTCGAACTTACCAAGCATTAATCGGAACGATACACAATTAAACCATGGCGCTTGTATTATAAAACTCACTCATTTCACGCAGCAACATATATGATGTTGCCACATATGATCTTTTGTACAGGCATAGTTGTCAATTTCTTATACACGGAAGCATACTTTCGCATTTTTATACGATGGAAGCATACATGGAAGCATACTTTCGCATTTTATACGATGCCAGACAGCCAGAACTACGGACGAAATCTCGGTTGTTTGAGATCGAGACAGAGAGAGAAAGAGAGAGAGGAGAGATAAAAGGGGAAGAGGCAGTGAGAGAGTGTGAGACCATTGCACTTTTTTTTTTTTCTCATAGCAGGATACTTTGTTTCCAGCCGAGAACAAGCTCTCATTAGAGAGAGAGAGAGAGAGAGAGAGTGATTATCTGTCCCCACACCTTCTCCATTCTCCTTCCATCATCTCTCTGTTTCTTTCCTTATGCACTCTTTACATTGCTAATCTACTCTCCGGAGAGAGATCACGCCATTGCCATTGCCATTTCCATTACCTCACCTCTGGTCCTCTACTTGCTCAAAATTTTCCAATTAAACCTCCTCCGTTCAATCTCTGAGAGAAATTGGATAAATCCAGCCATCCAGGCATAGAAACAGCTAAACAGTGCGGGAATAGAAGGGAAAGTGGGCCCCTCTTTCTCCAATTGCCTCCTTTCTCTCTCTTAACCTGTTTTCAAATAACCAGTTTAACTGGATCAATCCAGCATTGTCGGGATACACTCAGATTGTCTTTGCTTACATACCGTAAAAATATACATTGTATTTAGATAGGGGGTCGATCCGTATTAAATTTCATTTCTTTCTAATTACCTGTGCTGAGTGGGCCAATATCTGGCATTGGTGTCTTCCTTTACCAAGCGTTGCTCAGAGAAAGAAGCTGGTTTTACTGTTTCACTGTGCCAATATAGTGCTCCATTTTTTCACCTTCTCGGTAAAATCCAAACCTTCCCCAGTTTCAAGTGAGAGAGAGAGAGAGAGAGGGACAGAGAAAAAGCCTTGCGTTGGAACTGTATGAAGAGGGATTGAAACAATGAGAGATGATATTCCGAAGAAAAGCAAGGTTTGTTCTCTAAATTTGATTTGATCCTCTTTGATCTCGCAAAATTACTGATTTGGGTACACCTGTTTTTAATTTGTTTCGGTTGTTGTGAGAGAAGCTTTCATGGTCGAAATCTCTTGTGAGAAAATGGCTCAATATCAAGAGTAAAGCTGAGGATTTCCATGCGGATTATACTGTAGGCAGAGGTACGGATCTAAACTGCTTTTTATTTTACTGACATATCGGTTCTCTTTAGATTTTGGTTATTTCAATTTACTTTATCTTTTCAATCTTCTGATTTCTGATGCAAAGAGATGTACTTAAAAGTCACAATCAACCGCTTTGTTTATCTTTTTTTGTCTTCTTTTTCTTTTCTCTTTAAGGAGAAGGTAAAATCAAGGCCAATTTCTCAGATAGAGAGATATTCACACTGAAGAAAAGCAAAACTGGTAATCCTCAGTGCTTTCTCTTCTTTTTCTGGTACTATATTTGGTTCAATTTTATTTTCTTATTCTAGCAATTTTCAATTTTGATTCCAGAAAAACCTTTGAGAAAATACAATTGGGGCAGATGTGACTCTGATGCTGCTCACATAACAGATGTGCAAAATTATAGGTATCTATTTAAAATGCATGCAATTTTCTTTTCATTTCTAATGTAAAAGGAAAACTAGTAGTGTTAATTTTCTTTATGTGTTTATCTGTAGGCTTTTTGTTTCTACATGGAATGTTGGAGGCAAATCTCCAAATAGGAATTTGAGTATAGACGATTGGCTACATTCTTCACCCCCAGCAGATATTTATGTCCTAGGGTTTGTATATATTTTAGAATTTTAATTTTTACCTGATTATTGTTTCGACGCCTAAATCTATATTTCAGCTTTTCTTTCTGTTTTCACAATATTAAACCTTAAAATAAAAACCCTCTAGTATGTATTTTATTCGAGAATATAAAGCGTCAAAAGAATAGTGAAGAAAAAATTATAATTTGTTTTTCTATTTCAGCTTTCAGGAAATAGTTCCTTTGAATGCTGGTAATGTGCTTGGGACCGAAGACAATGTTCCTGCGAAAAAATGGATCTCGCTCATTCGAAAAACCCTCAACAAAAGCAAATTTGCAAACAGCCACGCAGGTTATCCCACAGCTTCGCCCATACCAGATCCTGTGGTTGAGCTGGATGTGGATTTTGAGGCAATCTCCCGACAAAACAGCATGTCAATGCACCGTCGCTCGTTTCAGTTTCAGAACATGAGTCAAAGTATGAGGATGGAATCTGATCCAATGATGGGGTCCACATGTCAGCCGAGACTAGAGAGGAGGTTCAGTGTGTGTGACCCTGTGGGGCTCGGGTTCGGGTCTCGGCCTAGTGATTTTTTGGACCCAAATTTTAGATTGAGTTTGATTGGCGGTGGATTGTCTGATGAAGAGAGTGAAGGTGAAGAGGTTCTTGAAGTGTCACCTTATGGACATGGTGATGTCACCAGTACTGGTACGATGCTGATGGAGGACAAAGATGGCCAATATAGTGATTCTAGGTAAAATATTATACTATTCTTCTGATTTTTTTTTTTATGTTTTTGGATTTATCTGTGCATTTAACATTGTTAGTGATGTAATATTGACTCAAACTTTGTCAACAAAAAATTTCTAACATGGAGAAAATTGTCCGATATAACTTTGGTTTGTTATGCCATTGTTTCAGGTATTGTTTGGTTGCGAGTAAACAGATGGTAGGTATATTTCTTACTATCTGGGTGCGTAGCGAAATAAGAAATGATGTCAAAAATATAAAAGTCTCTTGTGTGGGCCGAGGCCTAATGGGTTATCTCGGAAATAAGGTAATGGAAGTTCTTCTCTTTTCCAAATGTCCAAATGAATGAATTCCTCGTATGCTATCAATATCCAAGCTTGTAATGCGGTGAAATATTTTAGTCGATATTTTCAAAATCACATTAAGTTCCAAGTATTACAATATAATACCTTAATGTTAAATACTAAAAGTGTCTTTGGATTTGTAGGGTTCAATTTCAATAAGCATGTCTGTGCATCAGACGAGTTTTTGCTTTGTATGCTGCCACTTGACTTCAGGAGAGAAAGAAGGGGATGAATTGAGAAGAAACTCGGATGTATATGAAATTTTGAAGAAGACTCGATTCCCGCGTATACAAACAACCAGTGATGTGAAGTCACCACAAACAATCCTTGAGCATGAGTACGAGAAGTCTTTTCTCTTCTGAATACGTACCTCTTGTATATATTATGAAACCTTGAAATATATACTAATGTGTACAATGTACCTCGGTGATCGTTGGGTGACTTTCTGACAAGATTATCAGGTGAAATATATAATATGAGCTTTTTTTTCTTTTCTTTTTTTCAGTCGAGTTATATGGCTTGGAGATTTGAATTACCGGGTTGCGCTTTCATACCACTCGGCCAAAGCTTTGGTAGAGATGCATAATTGGAAACTGCTGTTGGAGAAAGATCAGGTAATATTTTATTTTTCATTTTGTGTTTCTTTCTGAACTACACTTTTGTATTTGTATGGGCATTTTGGTGATTATTATTACCTTGTGCAGGTAAAAAGCAGGTTTTCCGTTATTTTGACTATTTACCCTTTGTATTTTACAGCTGAGAATAGAAAGAAGGTTTGGTCGAGTATTCTCAGGTTGGAAAGAAGGGAGAATTTATTTCCCGCCAACCTACAAATATTCCAATAATTCAGATCGGTATTCAGGAGATGATGTAACTACTAAAGAAAAGAGGCGAACCCCTGCATGGTAAATAATATCAAAACTCAATATTTTCTATCCTTTTGTCTGAAATAGAATTTTTTTTTTCTTCCATTTTTTTTATTTTCTTATGCAAACAATGATCGGGGGACATTTGGTGTTAATTAATTATAAATTAGTCTCATTTACTGGGAGGCAGCACAAAACAAGAAGAAAAGCTAGGCCTACTGGTACTAATAAAAACTTATAACAAAACAATTCTATTTTACTAATATTACATATATGGATTTATATATAGGTGTGATAGAATACTGTGGTACGGAAGGGGCCTCAACCAAGTGTCATACGTCAGGGGGGAGTCGAGATTCTCTGACCACAGGCCGGTGTACAGCATATTCATGGCAGATGTGGAAATAATTAGACGGACCTGGCCCAGGAGAAATAACATGGGTTATTACAGTTCTCGGGTTGAGGTGGAAGAGCTCTTGCCATACTGGCACCAGTACCCATATCGGGATCTCAAGTTATATTGTTGAAGAACTGTATCGATATTACAAGGTATAGACATTTGCAAATGCAAACACATTTTCTTTGTTTTAAGCAATCCTAGATGGTAGATGCCTGTTCCATTTTGACCATGACTGGGGGTGGTAGGGTAAGCAGTTAATTATTGGACCTTTTTTTCTTTTTTCTGAATGCATCTTTTTTCTGGGTTCAAATGGGAATTCTTGCATATGAATCCAACATTTATAAAAATTGTGCAATGTGTTGGTCGCCGATTCTAAAGTTTTGCTTGTCATCTGCAAATAAGGTACTATTTTGGCCGCAATTTGCGAAGCGCCATATTATAACATGAAGCATGCATACTTTTTGTTTATTTTTTTTTCTTGGATAATTTACTTGAGAAGAATTATTGTTTTACAGTTTTGTGTAGCAGATAACATTATACTACAATGGGAGAGAACAACAGCATGCGAAGACTAACCATAAGGTTTAAACTCCTACTTTGGTTTTGCTTTCTTAGTTGTTGATTCTGCATTTATGTTTAATGCTAGGTTTGTTGACTTCCATATTTTTTTTTCCTATACAGGATAAGGGATGAAATTTTGCTGCTAACTAATGTCTATGCGTCAAGTGAAGGAGAATTTATGTGTATAATTATACCATTGTCAGCTAAACATACAATCCGCACGCCACCTGG
Organism: Carex parvula; assembly: GCA_025461045.1. NCBI lineage: Eukaryota > Viridiplantae > Streptophyta > Magnoliopsida > Poales > Cyperaceae > Carex > Carex parvula. The sequence goes on along the minus strand of JAJGRW010000668.1, from coordinate 8,437 downwards.
ATATATATTGTTGTTCATGTGTTTTTATGCTTCAAGTTTAGACATGATTTATGTAACAAATATATTTAGAAAAAGTTTTGGTAATGTGAGCGGAAGGGCTGTAAAAGAAAGTTTTAAATCATGTGTACAGTATTTTTTTCTTTCTGTTATACAGCTTTAGAAAAAGGTGGTGTTTATTTTTGTTGCTACTGGCATAGCATGACTATCAGCTGGTATGGTTTAAGGTACTATGCCTGGATTACTATTTAAACGAAACGAAGGCTATTGTGGTGTACCAAACTGCCAATTTTATTTACTTTTTATCAGATGTAGGTGGAAAAGAAAGAAAGGTTGGTTGCTTGTTAGGCAGGAAAAGTTATGTACATCAAAAGAAATAAGATGGAGTATGAAAACTATGCAGTTCTGTCATGACTCATGGTTACTTGTATGATGTGTAGAAGAATCCAATCAACAGTATTTTACTAAAGTTGCTCAGTGTTGTTAGACTTTGTACAGTTTGGTGAGACAATTTAGTAGTACATAGTACGGTGTAATTGGATGACTTCAATTTTTGTTGTCTTTTAAATTGTGGTTTACTAACCTTGAGCTATAGAATGGTTACATTTTATTGTCAACCAATTTCCAACTAATCAATCAGCTGCATGAAGTTGCTATACTGGAATTGCCACAGAGGATCAAGATACCAGGTCCTTTGACTCGGATTCTGTTGTGTTTTTTACTAAGGTTGACTCCACCGCACAAGGACAAGGTGAGAGTGAGAGCATTGATTTCTCTGTGGAGCCAACAGCAATGGTTGTAATTTTTTCCTAGTAACTTTTTTCGAAGATAAATCGCGCTAAAGAATGAAAGAACAGAGACTGGAAAATTTCCCGGGCTTGATTTGTGTTATACGATTGTCAAATAGGACGCATCCACGTGTGGGATCCTTTTTGGGTATGGACCGTATGGTATGATATCCGAATTGGACCATCGATTTTAGCTAATTATCTCCCCAGATAGTCACAAATTCAAAATTAAATTTCCCTTGACGTTAAAAATGACCGTGATACGTCCTATCTCGGAGAGAGTAGGCCGTATGAGAAATGAATTGAACTGAGTTTGTCCTGTCATGGGATGACAAGTCGAGGTATTCATGACCCCCGCGAAGGCGGTGCAAGTCAATTTCTGACTGAGCCTTATGAGGCTGTTTCAAGGCTTTTTATTGGGCCTTATTTGGATAGAACCTGGATTTTTTGTATTGACTCCAGGTTGGCCTCTTAAGTAGGTCCGAATTCCGGTTCTTTCTTGATTCGTAAAGCGGTAGTTTTAAGGGCCTGTGGAACATGACCCTATCAGACCGTCATATTTGATCAGTCCAAATCAGATTGTCTACAAATATGTAGGTGAGAGCATGTAAATAAGAATTTGTGCAAATATACAACTTATTAGCCGCCTATCGTAATTGATTTCAGAATTTAAAACAAAAGCAAATTGAGAGAAAGAAAAAGAAAAAATAACTTGAGTTATATATCAACATGCCTCATTGTTGATGAGAGAAGAGGATTTAAGAGATTAATTGGACAATCAAAACGGGGTCCGGATCCCCTAAAGTAACTCAATTTTTGGGTTTTCAATCGGAACCGTACGATTCAATTATGTCGCTCGAGATCTTCTCAGAATTCGAATCCGTCGTCGGAATATTGCGCTCCATTTTGGAATGGATGGTCTCGGATCCGAATCAAATAGTCCCGATTTAAAACCCAAAAATTGAGTTACTTCACTGGATCCGAATTCATCAAAACGGCCATACTAGTCTCTAGCAATTGCGTTGGAAAGAGATAATTCTGGAGTAGCTTTAGATTGTTGAGAAAATTATTGACTAGTATGCAATCAGTTGGAACTGTTATCTATTAAAATAAATCCAAGCCTCCTAAAAGAGAGAGAGAGAGAGAGAGCTAACATTTGTAGGCAGGAAAAAAATAAAGGAAGAAATTATTGATTAGTATGTAATAGGTTGGACTATTTTGATCATAAATTTTTAAATGTTTAAGAGATATTGATATGGTTGGCCAGATTAAATTTTACTTGAAACATGTAATTGTTTCCGTACTAATGCAAATAAATGGATGTAATGCGGTACAAGAAGTACGTGTATATGCGGTTTTCCCGAAATTTTTATTAATAGAAAATAAAATAAAATAAATATCCACGTTGAAGAACGTTTTCGCTGGAATTCGAGATGTAGCAAAAACGTGATGGTTCATAACGTCCAGGGCACTATAGCTAGATGTTATAAACCATAACGTCCAGTTAATCTGATCGCTAATGATATCTAATTAATAAAAAACACTGTAGCTGGACGTTATGGTCCATAACGTCCAGCTTTAGTGTTTTCTTTTTCAAAAAAATCTCAAACTGAAGCAAGCAAAAAAAAAAAACACTGTAGCTGGACGTTATGAACCATAACGTCCAGCTACAGTGCCCTGGACGTTATGGACCATCACGTTTTTGTTACATCTCGAATTCCAGCAAAAACGTTCTTCAATGTCGATATTTTTTTATTTAATTTTCTATTAATAAAATTTCGGGCGGTTTTCTGCCACTGATTTTGTAGACTTTATAGTGCAGGTCCAGAAACCAATAGACAATTTTTGTTGCCTTCATTTCATGCAATGAAGCATTTAATGGAAATTCAAGGTCATGCTAAAGACAGCATATTTGACCAAGCAAAATTACACTTTTACTTTTACTTTTACTTTAAATTCAAGGTTGAAAGTTGAAACATATATGCACTCCTTAAGAAAAGAATATATTCTTTACCGGCTCCCAGAAATCATATATATATATATATATATATATACACAGAAGATTTAAATGTGAAGTCCATAGTACAAAGTTGAAACTGTTGGAACAAAATTGTAAAACTCAAAATTTAATAAAAAAACAATATTACGTAATAATTTCTAAAATAATTATCATAATTTTTATAAAAAATGTGAAGATCTAGCTAGCCTCTAGATTTCATTAATATGAACACCAGTAATATCAAATTTAAGTAATTATCATAATAGTTTATTATTTAACTATTTTGTATTATTATACTGGATACTGAAAGAGTACTCTAAATCATTCGATCGAGCAAGTACATCTTAATCTTCATATTTTCTATAATAAATATTTTATTTCTAGATTTTTTTAATATTTTATTCAATCTATTTTATTAGTTGTGCTCCTAAATTTATGTATATGATCATAGATTTAGTTATCGAAATTATTTTAGCTAGATTCTATTGCAATAGATCACGCATGCGTACGCCATTTGTATTATACATTGGTCACTATTTAATTAAGTGCATTAATTTTCATCTAAACGTAACTAGTGAATTAAACAATCAATTTAATTAGCCTACGAGTTTCAACCCAAACAAAATAATAATTAAACAATCAATTCCGTATTATCATTTAATAGTTAAGTTTGTCATCACACCATCGATCCTTTTTTTCAACTAATTCACTGTACAATATTATTATGCCTCAGTAGTTCTAACTTTTAAATTGATAAATGCCTGAAACTATATTTTATTTCTAGAATTGTTCTGAAAATTTATTTTAATCACAACCGGTATTTCTCAACTTATACATTGAATGTGAACATTTTTTTATTTTATTTTTACCACATGAGATGACTAGTTTGACTAGTGATGAGAATATAGTTAATTGTGTTAATTAGTTAGGTGTGGTGAAACACAAGAACCGACCTTGTCAGATAGAAACCCATAACATAATACGTGCAATTAATCGTGCATGAATAGTTCTGGATATGATATGAATTTAAAGCTCTTTCAAACTTTAACTTAATAAAATCACCACCGACGCCGACATACATAGCCCAGATTCATATAGAATCTATAATTTAAATTGAATTAATTCTTAATATTTTAGGAACTTTTTAGAGTAAATTTCGCTAGCTGGATGTCACTAAACTCTGTCATTTGTCACAAATTGGTCACTCAAGTTTGATTTGTCTCTTCGTAGCTACTGAATTTTAATTTGTTTCAGTCAAGTCACCCTATAACTTTTTAGTATTGTTGACAGAATGAGAATATTTATGTTAATATTTTAGATGAAAAAGTTAATTATAGGATGACTTGATTGGGACATTAAAAGTTGAGTGGCTATGGAGGGACAAATCAAACTTCAGTGAGCAATTCGTGACGACAAAGGACAAAGTTTAGTGACCTCCAGCGAACATTACCCAATTTTTTATTTCATTTGATTACTAATCTGATTATTACCCTGACGGAAAAGGTATAGCACCGGCTAATGCAACATGAATTCTCTGGAAGCGAAGTGACATGTTTGGTCGTGGAGTAAGAGATGGACTAAAAGAGCAGGAGTAAGGGCGAAGTAAAACAGAGTAAACCTCTTACACACTTAAGCTACCAAACGAAGAGTAAAAGAGAAGCAGTAAGGCGGAGTAAGTTACCCCACATCTTTAGGTGGATTAACTTACTCTACATTTACTCCTAGTTCACTGTCATATACACGAGTTTATTTTCCAATATCTTACTTCTTCGAATGTATTAATTTAATTCATGAACTAAACTATCAAACAAGATGTAAAATATAAGGAGTAAGATGTTGTAAGCAATTTAATCGTTATTAATCTTACTCCATAATCAAACATGACCGTAAAGCGTTATATATATAAAGTGAGGTCACGTGACTCTATGTACTTTGTAAAATGCCAATCGATCTGTGCTGCAGTTTTATATTTTTGTTTTCAAATTCTAAACAGTTCGTCTGAACTATTTAATATGATATCTATAGGAAAATGCCTTAGTTATTTTTCTTTTTTTTAACTAAAAGTGAAAGATATGAATAGGTTATATATGTGGCAGTGTCATAAATATACAAGAATCCAGAAAATACAAAAGAGAAGTAACATAACTCTCCTGTAACGCAGTGTCTCAGTGCAATAAATTTCTGTACAATTATGTGCTACATAGAATCAATTATACGGGTCAACCAAAGATTGAGGAGAGGTTCTCCGTGCATACATCTGTGTAACGGGTTATATAGCACTTCAGTCTTTCATATAGCCCATCCAAATAACTAACAAGTAAAAAAGTTATCCAATAAAATGATGTTGAAATATGACTGCAACATTGTTCACATATTTTTTAAATGATTACCGAAAACTTTTATAACTAACAAATAAAAACTTGAGTTTCTTAATTTTTCTAAGTATAACATTAGATGCTTATTGTTCGATGATTAAACTATACATTGCTATGACATAATCAATATCATATAAATTCAAATTTAATGTGTAATAAAGTAATTTCATAACTCATAATATAGCATCTAACATTTTCAAACATATATATGAGAACAACATTAGTAAGTTCAGTTCTATAATTTCAACATTAATGTGGAAAAATATTATAAATTTATGATGCAACATTTTATTGCATGATGCTTACTAACCAATGCATATTATGATTATATATAGATAGCACCATATTTTAACTTTTTACCGATGCATATTATGATCACAGATTTCATCATATTTTTATATTTTCTTCAATGACCGCACCAATGGCTTCTTGAGTCCTGACAAACAGAAAAGACATATGGCCCTTGCACTAGGGCTGCTCATGAGCCGAGTTGAGTCCGAATCGAGGACAACTTGGATTCAACTCGCGAACTCATGAGCCGAGTTGAGTCCGAATCGCTAATCCAGTTTCGAGTCAGAAACTCCAATTTGGAATCAACTCGCGAGTAACTCGAGTCGAGGTGAGTCGACTCGTGACTCATAATATAGTACACAGTGAGACAATCTAATTTAATTATAACAAAAGATATATTACGTAGTTTACCAAAATAATACACAATTAATACAGAGTCCGGCTACTATAACACTAGTGTCATTCCAAACTAAATAACACCACATCTTAAACCATTGGATCTACTTTAATATTCGTGCAAGACACTAGTGTCAATCCAGTCCTATCTTGTGCACGAATATTAAAGTAGATCCAATAGTTTAAGATGTGGTGTTATTTAGTTTGAAATGACACTAGTGTTATAGTAGCCGGACTCATTAATACACAATTAAAGACAATACAAAATATAATAGCCAATACATAATTAAAAATACACAGTTCTCTTCTCTACTTCTCTTCCTCTTTCTTCTATACTTCTTCTATACCAAATGTATCAATAAAAAAAAAAAAAAATGTACCAAATGTAAAAATTAGAAATATATATATTAGAATTTGATGTGAGTCAAACCGAGTTGATTCCGAACCGAGTTAGGAGTAATTTGGAATCGACTCATAAATCAACCGAGTCAATAAACTCGAGTCAGTTTTGACTCGAGTCAGTTTTAACTCGAGTTATTAGTGAGTTGAATCCGAATTGATTCCGAACTGAGTTTCGAGTCGTGAGCTTTTTGTGCACCCCTACCTTGCACTAGTGACTCGCAACACCATAAGTTGCTCTGTGCCGCCCACAATTTATCCGGACGCTTCACTCATTAATTCTTTCTCTTTCCATATTACATAATCATCAGAAAAAAAAAAAGAGCTCCCCGGTGGAACTTGCCAATCTGCATGCACCAGCATCCATGCGGGATAACGGGACGATCTAGCTGAAACTGAGAACAAATTGAGAGAGAAAGAGAGAGAGAGAGAGAGGCGTAGGAATACGTAGAGTGAGGTCGTGGCTATAGCCTCTGTGTACGTAGAGTAGTACACGTACAGGACTGAAACGACCCGGGGAAGATGGAGTAGTGGCACGTGGGAGAGCGTGAGGCTGTGCGTTTAAACGATTTAGGCAAATTGTGGGAACAGTGCTGAGCAGTTAATGTCGCTGGTTCGGAAATTTTTGGGGGGGGGTCGGTATAGAATGAATAGAGCTGGAATGGGATGGGATTTGCGTGTGGCAGTGGCATTGTCAGGCTTAACCCGACGAGGTAGAGAGAGGGTAGGAAGGACTAATTAAATTAACTGCAGTTGACAGAGAGAGAGAGAGGAGAGGGGAAGGGGAGGTTGGCATGGATAACTAATAGCATGATTTGATGCTGGGATTCAGAATAGTACTGCTCATGGGAGCCCTGTTTTGGGGGACTGAATTCTATTCATCAAGTTTTCTCCATTAATACCACCTTTTTTTTTTATTAAAATATCTCAAGAGATCTCATATTCACATTCCCTAAAACGAATTGTGTATTTGTCGTTTTCTACAGAAGACAAAAAGTGTTGTCGAGTTTTCCGTTGTACAGCGAACGGTCCGGATTGATCCGAAAGCTCGAATTTGCATGCGAGTACTCTCCATTCTTCTGAAGTAACTCAAATTTTGAGTTCAAATCCGGATCGTCAGAACTGTTTGGGCACTAATATTAAAGGAGTTCCACCTAGGGCTGCCCAAAAATTCGTAGTTCATAATTCGATTCGAGTTTAAATCGACAAAGTTCGTAAAAAATTCGATTCGAATTTGAGTTCGTTCGAAATTAATTCAAACCAAACTCAAACTGGACCTAGTTCGTTCGAAATAGGTTCGCAAACCAATTAGTTCGAGATTAACTCAAACGTGAACCGTTGATTTCCGCTGATAATGAACTTAATATTTTATTTAGGATAATATTTGAGTTTGTAATAATTCTAAGATTTTGGTGATTATTCTGTACTTCTATTGATATTTAAATTGTATTTTGAATACTTTGGATATTTGAAAACTTTGGTGATGTTGTTCCTGTTGGCTATTTGGAAAACTTTGGATACTGTGATTGTACTGAACTTTGATTGATTAATTAAACTTTGGTGTTTGATATAAATTTTGGTATTTGTAATGAACTTCGATATAAACTTTGGTGTACTGTATAATTAGAATTCAGAATGTCTGAGTTTTTATTGAAGTGTTGTAATTTCGAACTATGGCCCAGCCATAAGTCATAACTCGTAAGTCTAACAAAGTTCGTAAAGTTTGAAATGGAGTTCGTAAAAAGTTCGATTCGAAATTGAGTTCGTTCGAAATTAATTCAAACCAAACTCAAACTGAGAGTAAGTTCGATTCGGTTTCGGTTCGTTTGCAGCCCTACTTCCACCTCAGACCGAATTGATTGAAAATCTGATCGGATTGCCCGGATATAAACTGAAAATTTGAGTTACTCTAGGTGATATATTCCCAATTGAAGATGGGTCATTCTTTTGTGTCACACCATCCAAAATCGTTCCATATGTAGCCCAAGTTGGCAGTCCATATATGTAGCCCATTGGCAAAATTTTTTATCGGATTCATTTTTTAAAGTTGGATGATAGAAAATCCGAATCGACTGACAATACTACAAATCTCACTCAACCTGAAGTACCCGTCTGATCCGAATCCAATTGAGTCTGACTGATCTAATTTTTTTTAATATATAAAATCGGGACTTTATTACCTTAGGCCTTAC
>JAJGRW010000667.1:222255-271296 GCA_025461045.1 Carex parvula | reverse complement strand
AAAGCAAAAAGAAGTTTCAATTAGCAGTTTCCGGTGCAGGAATAATTTTCACGCTTGGCCAATTAAGCATCAATATAACATTTATGACCACAAAAAGTTATATCCTGTACCATGCTAAAACTTTGTAAAACTCACATATTCCCCCTTTACAAATTTCTTCAAAGGCCATCTACCCAGCTCCTTCCTTCAATATGCAAGAACAAACAGGTTGGACAGTTGTTTGATTATCCTTTTAAAATAGGGTTAATATTTTGGTGTTTTCCAGGAGTATTCAATTTTTCTTGTGTATACAACATGTCTCTCTTTTTAAGGTTACATGTAAATGTAATATTTCAGCATTTGAAGAGTATATGGAGAATTGTTCTTTTTATGGTACATCATAAAAAAATTGTTGACTTTACTCGATGACAAGTAATTGCCCCTCCTTCCTCTTTGTTCTCTTTATATGGAGAGGGGCAGTGCTGAACTGCTGGGTATTCCTTTGTTTTATATTGGTATACGAGATACTTTATGCATGTTGTAAATAAAACATCCATCTTCCTAAGACGACATTGACAGGCAGTTGCCCCTTTTTATTTCTATTTATATGAAAGATGGAGTGGAGCAGCTTGGATGTCTTTTCACAAACAGTGAGCATTTGAGGAATAGTGAAGCTGAACTGGTGAGACGACTGACTTTGTTTTAATATTGTTTGATGACATAATTCTAAGGTCATATGAGATACTGTTGAGTTCTCTTCTGAGGTGAGGAAAGAAATTCTTCTTTTAAATTTTCCAACTTTGGTCCACTGAATGCTGTTACTTCTACCTTACAACACAAAATAACGGAATTATTACACCAAACTACATTAGAAATATACAAAGCATTACCTATTTAATTCAGGGTTTCTGTAAAACAATAATCAATGTTTAAGGAATTATTACACCAGATGAGAATTGCTTGATGATTCAAGTACTATTTTGTGATTTACTAATTAATAATGAAAACATTATGCAAAACTTACATTAGAATCAAAAGCAGGGGTTTGCTCCCGGATGAAAGAAATGCATTTGTGGAGATCAGTGGTGTCTTGGTTCTCCGCTCTATCTACAATTTCAGATCCCTGCAATTCCCACATGCGCATAGTCAAATATTGTAAATTACATGAGATCAGCTATTTGACACAAAATTAATTTGATAACCACCACAACTCCTACCCAAAAATAAAGTAAAACTACAGATATGTTCGCCTCACTCAGAAAGGTCTAAAATTGGTGCAATAAGAAAATTATTAAAAGGTTGATAAATTATTATATAAAAAAGGGGGATTCACGTGTACCCCTCAAAAACTTCAAATTTACGTATTCCCCCCCTCTAAACTTCAAAATTACGTATTTCCCCCTCTAAACTTAAAAAACTCACAAATTTACCCATTTTATTGTCTTTTATATTACACCTCATTTTAAATTTATTAAATATCCATTTTACCCTTTATTAAAAGCATAAAAAAATTGTAGTCTGTTTAAGGAAAATGTCGGTCTTATATTTGCTCGGTTTTCGAGGGCAAATGGTTAATTTTTTTTACTTCTGACGTATACACGGTGACATTTAGGTATACCCTTGTGTATGCATCAGAAGTAGAGAAATGAGCCATTTGCCCTCTAAACTTCAAAAGTGAGTTTTTGAAGTTTAGAGGGGGGAATACGTAATTTCGATCTTTAGAGAAGGAAATACGTAATTTTGAAGTTTTTGAGGGGTATACGTGAAATTCCCTCAATAAAGAAGTTGATAAATTTAACAATTTCATTTATTGAATTTCGATTGGCAACCAACATTTTCAAATTGCCCCAGATTTGATGCACAATCTAATTGATAAGGTCATGGCTGTCAAAATAAGTTGGTACTCAATATCTTTTTTTTTTTGAAATATCGGCAGCAGATGCCAATATGGTATATATAAGAAGGTGTGCTGTTTCTCAGCACACCTTGTTGGTAGTCAATATCCCTTCCCAGATTAAACATAAGAAACAGGTAACTAGCTTCAATATGCAACAACTTAACAAAGTATAAAATATATGCATTGAAGAGAAACCCGACCAAATATCCCCCTTTTTAATTCTTTTGAATGTGTTTTATTCAGTTTTTGCAAAATTGTAACCAAAATAAGGAGCATTTGAAGCGCTTGTTTATGGTATAGGTAGATAATAGGTTAGAAATATAATTTTACCTTGCCAGAGTAGAATTTGCCCACCTCCGGCCTTAACGAATCCATGTCTCCTTTGATCACATTTGGCACATACCTGTATGATATATTATTTCGTAGAAGTTATGAGGACAACTTTTCTCATGCCAAACTGCTTAAGTGCAAAAGTGGACATATGTTGTATACCATACTGAGAAACATCACATGGAGGATCTACTGCCAACAAAAAAAAGTAAGACTTAGAAAACCTGTTCCCTCCTTTCTTATAGAAATTCTTATAGAAAATTACAGGATCCCAATATAATTACCATTACTCTCTTATTCTCTCTCTGTCAACGAGGGAGGGTACTTTAGGCATTTGCCTAAATATAAGCAGGGAGATAATGTGTTTGCAGGACAGTTTTCTATCTTCTCCAGTGGACTAATGACATGTGAAAGAAATTGTGGTTTTAAAAGGTTGTTCCCAAAATGAAAACAGAGAGCAGACCTATGTCGAATATTTAATGGATTCTGATCAGGGAATAATTTAGGCATGTCATCAAAGATGCGGTTGGCCCCACCATCAGCACATATTCTTAGTTTTGCTGCTCTAAACCAAAAGAATTGATACCATAAGTCAATTTCATATAAATCAATTAAATTAAATCAGTTAGAATTTCACATCTTTATTTGGAAATAAAGGTTGGTACAAGCCTCTGACAAGCAGTTAAAGATCAATAGTGGAGAAATTTTGCATCACTATTCTAAATGGAAGCAATTGTGCAACATTCATCTCAAATTAGGTCGTTATTAGCTTCAACTCTGGAATCAAGCATCACTTCAACACAAATTCAATCACAAAACTCTTAGTAGTGAAACAATGCCACACTAATGAGTCAATTTGGAGCTACTTTGAACCAGTAAAAAACTTATTGTGCAGTGGTAAAACTTAGCCTTAACTTTACCCTCAATGGTGTATTCAAAACCGCCATTTAAGGGGGGTGTTGTTAGGATTTTATTTAGGTACGAATATTTCAGTACGAGGGATATTTTCTGATGGATTAGTGTAGTGTGTGTTGTTATGTGTATTGTGTTCGTAATGACACTACAGGTATTTTGCTGCTTATTAAAAAAAATGGAAACTTAATTTTCCATCGATTAACCATGATTTATACAACTATGCCACAGCAAAGCCTCGATTAATCCCACATGACACTCTATTTACCCTCAAAACAAAGAAAAACAAAGACAAGAGGAAAAAAACAATCTGGTAAAAGATAGTAGAGAGTACTAGTCATGCTGGGTACCTATACAATTGTATGTCCAAGTACGTGAAAATAAATGAGGGATAAGGTTTTCAGAGGTTTTCAGTTTTTAGCGTACCATGTGACCAAAGGAGAGGTGTGAATTTCGGTATCTGTTGGTTAAGCACCACTAGGGAATAAGTCTGGGCCAGCCTATCGGTTGCTGATACAGCTGAAGGAGGCAAGAGAAAGGTAGCTGCATGCTTCATCACCTTCATGCTCTGCACAAATCGGCTCATCGTCTTTTTTTTTTTGGGCCTTTATTATCACCTTTATATATATATATATATATATATGCTCCCTTCAACACCTACAGAAATATTTGAAATTTAGAGTCAGTAATACAGATATAAAGAATACCAATTTCATCCTACACTGCACATCTATCTACCGGACCATCAGTTGTTCAGTACCAGTACCTGCATATGTTGGTACTGTTTCACTGATAGTATTAGTATTTACCTGACTAGTTGGCTGGGATGATGTATCTGAACTCTGGGAGTCCAGCATTTGTATTGCTCACTGCATCATAATTCTCTTTGTTTTCACTAGCAGTCTTGTTTTTTTCAATTTCAGATTACATCACCAGAATTGGTAGTATTTTAATTACTAGCAGTACGTTGATGATCATGAAATTCCAAACAATACATTGGATCCAATTGGATAAACTCATGAATCAACAATGATTTATACTGTGTTTTCCTTGCTTCTATAGCTGCTTCTATCTGTAAATCCCCTTTAACCTTAAAAAAAGCTTCAAATTAAGATCATAACAATTGCAAGTTCGTTGACCTTTTTTCACACTTAAATGGCTTCGAGGGATTAAACATAGAGAACATTAATAAAGTATTGAGATTGTGAAAGTGCATACCTACGAGTTACGCAAAATTAGAGAGATATTGCTGGAAAGAGAGAGAGAGAGAGAGACCTTAATGATGCTCTGCCGATGCAATTGTTGTCGGTTTGAGTTTGATTCGCCAAACTGAAGATACAAGAAACCGCTCAAGTGTTTCGTAGAATCTGTCAGAGAGGATAAACCATTCCTTTTGGCCTTTTCTTTTCTGTCCATTGCTTTTTTCTTTTCTTTTTTTTGAACTTATTGCTTGTGTGTCCATCATAATTTTTAAATTGTATATTTTTCTATTAATACTTTAGAATGACTTATTTCCTGACCAACATTCAAAAAACTCTCATATTTTTCTTTCTGTTATTATGTCAGAATAGTTTTATCTAGAATTTACTTGATTCATCATTGTCCTTCATTCACTAACTTGTAAGAAAGGTTTCTAGCATCCTTCCGCATTATTTTTCGTTTCACCATGATATTGAAACTTGTATATTTTCTTAATTAGAGAATGGAGTATAGTAATTAGTTATTGGTTGGGGAATGGGAATCAAATCCTCTACCACCGGTGGGCAGATTTTCCTGCCATTTATGAAACTAACCAATCTGGATCTGCCACGTTTTTTGACCTCTCAATAATGGTTTTCACAATAATTAAATGCCTAGTTTGTAAACTAACTTAATTTTCTAAGCACATAAAAATTAACTCAGGTGATGAACACAAATAGGAAAAAAAACAATCCAGTTTGTCTTTTATAAAATAATAATAATAATAATAATAATAATAATAATAATAATAATAATAATAATAATAATAATAATACCACAAGTTGTTTAGATGAATATAAAAAAATTAATAAAAAGAATATCACAAGATATTCTTTATATGAAAAAGTAAGTTATCCAGAGGAGAGTTTCAATACAACAAATTTAATGTATAAATTTTCAAATAGAAACAAAAAAATAAACTTTGGACATTTTGTAGCACAAAATCTCGTAGCATTAGAGAGAATTTTTTATTTTTAGAAATTATTATTAAATAATATTAGAATATTGATTCAGTACGTGGAATTTTTTATGGCTTAGAAAGCGCCGAGTGGGTAACTCGGATTTAAATATTGGAGCTGAGTTAGAGTCCGAATCACTAACTCGGCTCCAAAGTTTGAATCTGAACTACTAACTTGGCTCCAACGTTTAAATCTGAACCGCTAACTCGGAGTCTTCTAGACCATCGAATATCTCATGTACTCAATCTTATTTTCTATATTATTTAATAATAATTTTTAAAATTAAAAATTCTCTCTGAGGCTTCGAGATTTTTGGGCTATAAAATTTCCAAAGTTTACTTTGTTAATTCATAACTCAGATTGCACATAAAAATTGTTGTATTGGAATTCTCTTTTATATAACTTACATTTTTCATAAAAAAAATATTTTGTGGTACTTTTATAAATTTATTTTTATTTATATTCGTTTTAATGATTAGATAACTTGTGGTATTATTAATTATTTCATAAAAAACAAATTAGATTGTATTTTCTATTTTTGTTCATTATGTGAGTTAATTTTTCAGTACTTAAAAAACTTACTAAATTAGTCTACACATATTAATGACAATTGATTATTGTAAAACTTTCATTGAGAGTTAACACAACTTGGCATACACAGATTAGTTAGTTTTTATAGATGGCAAGAAAATCCCCGAAATTTTTATTAATAGCAAAAAAAATAAAAAAAATATCGAAAATGAAGAAGAGTTTTGTTGAAGTTCGACAAATAACAAAAACGTGATAGTCTATAAAGTTCATGGGACGTTATAGACCATCACGGCCAGCTTAGTCAAAAGATTATCTCTTAACTAAACAGCAAATAAATGAAAAAACATAATCTCTGAACGTTTTTGTCCATTATGGCCAGAGAGACAGAAAAAATAAATAATAAAACTATGAACTTTATAGTCCATCACAATTAGAGAGCTGAAAAAAATAAAAAAAATCTGAATATTTTTTTCCATCACGGCCAGAGAAAAAAAAAAATGGACGTACTCTTTTGTTCCCATCTTGCACTCGTCCCCCCCTCCATGAACCATCAATTTACAGATGTTAAGAAAACAGAGAGGATATGAGCACAGTGTTCGATATGAGGATATGAGATTATGAGCACTCGTGCCCTCAAATGAATTACTCCCTGCGGTTACTTGTTTATTCCTCCGTTCATTGTCTCCAGTTTGGGAATTTCTGTCCCTAGCGGAATTCAGTTGAAATGAATCTTCCAGTTCTTAAGAAAACAGAGAGGATATGAGCACAGTGTTCGATGTTACGGCACCGTCTAGTATGGCATTAATTCGTCCTCGGCGAAAGGGTGAATATGGATCTTCTGTGCGTTAGTTCCAGGTTTTTTTTTTCCTGTCCGTGATGGACAAAATCGTTTCACATTTTTTTTTATTTCAGCTCTCTGGCCATGGCCGCCGGAATGGATTATGAAGTCTAGAGTTTTATTATTTTTTTTTTATTTTTCTGGCCGTGATGGACAAAAACGTTCAGAAATTATATTGTTTTGTTTTTTCGATGTTTAATTAAGAGATAATTTTTTGGCTAAGCTGGCCGTGATGAACTATAACGTCCCCTGGAGTTATAGACTATCACGTTTTTGTTATTTATCGAATTTCAACAAAACTCTTTTTCATTTCCGATATTTTTTATTTTTTTTACTATTATAAAAATTTCGGAGAAAATCCTGCCCCCGGTGGGCAAAGGATTTTATTCCGGGGAAGTGATGGAAAAATTGTAATATCGATCTTTAATAGAAGAGTGGTAATGAATTAAGTGAGTTTGAACTGAGAATTATTTTAATTAAATGAAAAAAGAACATAAGAAGGTTTTTTTAGTCTTGATAGAAAAATAAACTATATTAAAGCTTTAATATAATTAATTTTATAAATATTTGATGGACACGTAACTAATTAATATACCTTTTCTCGGCTCAGTTTTTTTTTTTTTTAAAGAATTGACTTCCGACATCCATTTCATTTAGGGCCTGTTTGGCTGCACAGTGGGAATGAGAATAAGAATAGGAATAGGAAATTTTTGAACTGAAATTTATTGTTCACGTGGGAAAAAAAAAATTCAGTCTGAGTGAATTTTATTTTTCCCACTTTAACAGTATTTTGTGGGGAGCAGCCAAACAGGCCCTTAAAATATTCTTTACAAAAATTAAACATACGTCTTTTCTTAAAAGAGATAGATCCGCCTACGGACCTTTGCATTAAAAAAAAACAAAAAACAAAGAGAGAGATATCTCATCACCGAAACTTACAGTTCAGCCCCTGCCAGTATTTCAAAGAGAGATATTTTGTTTCGGTGGATTTTGCTGTCTACCAGTCCCGGTAATACAGGTGGACTGGGATTGCTAATTTTTGTTAGTTACCATTTGAAAATTTGAAAATAGAGGTGGTTTCCAATATCTCATGACTTTCATACCTCATCATATTTCATATTTTATATTTTTATTTTAAAATTCAAATTGTCGATCTGAACCGCTCAATATGATATCTATATTAAAATATGCTTTGAAATGAAATTTTATAATTTTTGAAATTTGTTTACTAATTTCTAAAATAGATAGAAAATCATTGTTTTTGAACGGTCTAAAAACAATAATTTTGTATCTATCTTAAGAAATAGTAAATATATTCCAAAAATTATAAAATTTCATCTTCAAATATAATTTAGTATGGATATTATGTAAGTAGTTCGGATCAACAATTTTGACTTTAAAAACAAAAATATGAAATATGAAGTATGATGAGTTATGAAAAACATGAAGTATTGGCCCCCTCTTGAAAGTAATAATTTGGTACATAGATATTATTTGAGTATCATTCAAAAATGATACGTAGACAATATTGTATGTCACAAGAGTGTCATATTTGGGTGGTGGGTAGATAATATCTATGTACTCTTAATTGGTACTAAGATGATATCTTTGTACCGGTAACTTTGAAATTTTTTATTAATTTCATGTTAACTCTGTATTTTTTTTTCTTGCAAATGGTAACTAAAAAAGATCACAGTGGACTGACAATTTAGTAATTCTAGTCACATGTAAAAGAGGTGGATTCCAACACCTCATGTTTTTCATACCTTATCATGTCTCATATTTTATATCTTCGTTTTCAAAGTCCAAATTTCTAACCCGAACTGCTCAATATGAATAAAATAGACCTGCTTCAACTAGTAATTTTGCATCTTATTTGAGAAATTATTTTTGGGTCCTAGACTCCTAGTTGCCTTTTAGCCAGAAAAATCATACTAATTCTTTTCTGAATTCTGAGAGATCAGGTCAAGTCCCTTTTTATATTCGACAGAATAAGTATTTTTTATTATTTTCGGTAGCTAATTCTTACGTGTAAATATTATGAAAGAGACAAAAATGAATTAGACAGCTCACGAAATTCTTTGCTCTTTCTTTGGAAAGCGACATCTAGCATCTCCAGCCTCCAAAAGTGCACGGCGACGAAAAATTGTAAGGTTCGCTTGAGCTGCGAATATGTTTCATTTCCATGTATGTGTAACTACAGTGTAACTATACATGTGTAACTATAGGTTTCGAATATTATCCGAATTATACTCATACTAATTCGATTAACACCTAATCAAATTATTTCTGAATTTGCCAAATTATGTGAACAAGATATTATTTTTCTAATATTATTAAATAAAGAAAAAAATGTATTCGTTTTATAAACTAACAATATTTTAATATATTATTTCCATTACTAAATAACAGATAATTTTTTAATTGTACTTATATTAGTTTCGAATTATCTAGTCACTTCGTTTTTTTTTTTTTTTACTCTGATATAAAAAGTGGGCCAAAGTGGCCACATGTGATCACGCTTTGGCTGCGTGTAATCAGAACTTTGTGTACATGTTGTAATTTAAACAACCTATACGTAATAAAAAACATGCTCGGAGGGCAAAATATTTTACTGCATTGGAGAAGAAAATCCGCCTAAATGAGAAAAAAAAAAAGATTTTCTAACAGGGCCTAACCCCGAATTTTATATTCATAGCATTAAAAAAAATTGAAGTGCTAATTTCTAATTTATAGAGGTGACTCAACCACCTCTAACCAACACATAGTTCCGCCACTAGAGACGCAAAGGGAGGCACCAACTAATACGTTGGTTATACTTTATACACAGTACCAAGTCGCGAAAATTTAAGAGTGTTCATCCGTTTAGTTCGGTTCAAACCGAATTATAATAGGTAAACTGAAGTTTTATTTAGTTTTTAAAAATGAAAGCAAACCAAACTGAAATAGAATAAGAACCGAACTGAACCGAACAAATTCAAGTAAATTTTGATTTGTTCAGTTGAACTGAAATATGATTAATCATAAAAATAATTTTTTTTGTCAGTCTTTTGATTTTTTTTAAAGATGGATTTAAAAGCTTTGTTTGGTTCAATTTAACCGATTTTAAATCGAACCAAATATGTCGTAATTTTTGAATTTTTTTAAATGTTTGGTTTGGACAGGGATGGATTTAAAAATTTCGATTGGTTCGGTCTAACTGGTTTTAAAATTTCTAAACCGAACTATTAAACAATTTTTAAAAAATGAATTGAACCGATCTATTTAATCGGAAAAACTGAACCGTTTAAACTGAACTCTCTCGGTTCGATTTAAAACCGATTTAAGGTGGATCCAATGAACACCCATATGAAAATTTCTAGTCTATACACGACTCGCAATACGAAACGAACTGGCTTGGCTCGGCTCAACTCGTGATTGGCTCGATTAAAGTCAAGCTTGATCGACTCGACTCATCTGTTATATTCACGAGCGAATTCAAATTTCGTCTAACTCGGTTTGGCTGAGCTCATTTATAATAACTCTAGCCACTTAAGGTGCTTGATCCGTTATGTTTGGTTGCAAAACAAGAATAGCTAGAATAGCCAAATCAAGAATAACTATTGTTTTTCTTATTAGAATAGCCAAATCTCAAAACCCTTAGGAATAGCCTATTCTAATAAGACAAAAAATTTGAATTCTCTATTATAGCTATTCTAACCCAACCAAACACCGAATATGCTATTCCGAATAGCCTAATTCCAAAAATAACCTATTCGCAACCCAACCAAACATACTTGACTTGTAAGTTTTAACACTAGAACGTAGAAATCCAAAAACCGCTCATGCTTATTTGCCGTTTAGTCGCGTTTTTGGAAACCAAAATTTACATGAAATTAATAGTTAGAAATTACTTACCTCAAATTAAAATTACAAGAGGATTTGACCCGAAGTTTTTATTAATACCCTAAAAAAAATAACAAATCTGACCCCAGACTCAATAGCAGACCGTCCAATCATGGGGCGGTTTGGTACAGGAAGCAGACCGCTCCATCATGGGACGGTTTGGTATAGGCAGCAGACCGTCCAATCATGGAGCGGTCAGGGTGTTTTTAAATTTTTTCAGTTTAGGGGGCAGATTTGCTATTTTTTTTTTAAGATATTATTAAAAATTTCGGGGATTTGACTTTCAAAAGTTTGGGGTAATTTTTGCAGTCAAACAATTTGGACGGCTGAGAAGACGAGATAACAGCTGCTTTTTAGATACAGTAAATATAAGAAAATACCTTACGCATCTCTTTGCAATTTTTTTCGAGGATATCTCTTTGCATTTTGTAAGGCTACGCCTGATAGTGGTCAGAATCCACAGGAAAACGTGAAAATAAATACACGATGCGAGTATGCGACCACACGATAGAGAAGAGTTTGTCAGATGTGAGTTCTAACTTTTAAACGCTGGCAGTTGTAATACCGAACTTTATAAGGGTGCATTAGCAAAATAAGCGAAATCCAACCCCCGGATTAAAGACCGTAGTTTTTCTAGGAATCTGCTATACAAGAGAAAGAGAGAGGAGAGAGAGAGAAGGAGAGAAAGAAGGGGAAAGGGTGTTACACTGGCATAATTCACTGAGATCTACCTCCAATTAGATCTTTCTAGGGAAATCCGTACTGCAGTTTCCTTGCGTTTATCTCAACATTTTGTCAGTTTTTATCAAATTATCCGTTGAGACTCGCTTTTGAGGCATGGGAGAGAAAATCATGGGAATCGGGAAGAAATCGGAGGAAAAAGAAGAAAACAAAGATGAGGAATCCATGGGGAAGGAGATTTGGTGCTCAATTTGTCTCGAAATAGTTACCTCAGGAGGAGATCGATCGACTGCTCGGTTAAAATGTGGTCATGAATTTCATCTCGGTAAGTTATGTTATCTGTTTTCTTTTAAATAAATTTTTGCACTAAATGCTAAAATTTTATTCTCTTTATCTTTTAAATTTTATTAAATTACTTCGGTCATGTAATTAGGTATTCGTTTAGAAATGGTTCCACGTCAGCATATATAGGGATATACAGCTCAGATACTCTGATATTGTATGTGGATTGTCAGGATAGTTTTTCTTGGTTTTGGCTGATTTATTTTTTGAGATTCAATTACAATCGGTTAATGGGTACTGGGAAATTTTTTGAATAATGCGTCTTTGGATAATACCAATACTGAAGTTATCTCTTAGCAGCAGTGCTTAGCTCCAAATCAGAGCTACACACGATGTTGTCTAACTCCCTTCTATGTGTGTTGTCAGTTGTGGGATAGAAAATAAAGAACAAATCCATTTTAGAGTCTTTGTATTTCACAAAAGTTCTATATATACAACAAATTAACATGCCTTATCAATGTAAGCATAAGGCATGACTCGTCATGAGACACACATTAGGGAATATTAGTTCCTCTTTCAATATTTTTTATCATCCACTAAGTTATCTCATACTATACTATTTTGTAAATTATATTGTTCCGAATAAGGTCTTCAGGGGTAAATTAAACACATGGAGGTTCTCAAGTAAATTTTATTTGGATCTTTGAATATGTCTTTTGATTAGTTCATTTATCGAAAGCTTTTTTCATCTAGGAAAATATTAGTTCTTCTGCATATTTGCAAGAAGTTGTTATTTTGTTTTGACTGTGGTCTTCAGAGGCTAAATAAACACAGGGAGGTTTTCGAGTTATTTTTATTGTATTCTTCACATGTCTTTTGATTAGTTCTTTTACTAAAAGTGTTTTACATATAGGAAAAGGTTATTTGTATTGGGTATACCAATGCATTTATTGGGATTACAATTTTTTTTCATAATTTAAGATATATTTTAGTTAATTTCACTCATTTTGTTGCTAAAACAATATGAGGTTGCCAGCTTGGGAATACTTCGACTTCTGTATGAAAAAATAGAACCTCCAAATTAATAAAATCCTCAAAATTAAACTTGGTATAAATTACTACAGGACACAGTAAACCGACACTGATAAAATTAATCTGACTGGACTAAACTGATGCTGTTAGGTTGCAGCACTTCTTTACCGGGTGCTTCTACCTTTATATGACCGAACAACTGTTGTACTGCATTTTGAAATTTCCAAGACCTACAGTGATATAGTTCACAATTTTTTATTATTTTCAGATTGCATTGGTTCAGCATTTAATGTGAAGGGAGTTATGCAATGTCCCAATTGTCGCAAGGTAGAGAAAGGGAGTTGGCTGTATGCAAACCGTCCTTCTCGTAATGTACCGGTACCTGACCTGAATGTGATGGATGAGTGGACTCCTGATGAAGACCTTTATGACCTTACATACCCAGAAATTGTACTAATCTCATCTCCCTAATTGTATTTTGCTTTTCATTTTGTGGAAAAATTCGTGCATAGCCCCTGTAAAACGAAATAGTATCAGTCATCCCTACAAAATATGGGAAGCTGAATTATATTTATTTTCTGTAGATTTTCAGAAAGTAATTGAACTTTCATGCTTTGGGTATTGCCATAATATGGAGATAGTCTGGCATTTTAGATCTGAGATCTCTACAGTATTTCCAATTTTTTTAAATCTAGGTGAAATCACCTGTATTTATTGTTCTGGGTGGTTCTACCGGACTAATGGTTTTAATACGGTTTCTTAATTAAAGCCTACCTCTCTGCAAACACTAATTGATCTTATTTTTTGGGTTTTGGGCCTAACTATAGCAGGTCAGTTTGTCATGTTGCAGTCAATATTTTGTAGTATGCTTCGTGTTTTATATTTAGGCCTAGCTATAGTAGATTGCATTCCGCTTTTACAATGATTTTGCTTTCTTTCATTGGAATCTTGGGATATGATGTTTATCGTAGTGCAATTAAAAGCATTGGTAAAAAAATTACTTCTAATTCCTTCTTTTGTTACTTTTTCATTCATTTTTTTTGTTTCTATTTATTTAGTTATTTATTTGTTTTTTTTTTTTTTTTTGGGGGTGGGGTGGGGGGGGGGTAAAGGGTTGATATGTTACTTTCGTGTGCAAATAGTAGGTTATGCTTGAGTTTTTATAAATACGTGGTGTTTTTGCAAATGTAGCCTTTTGGTGTGCACTGGTGCCCCTTTGGTAGGATGGCTCAGCTCCCTACTTTCTTTGAGTAAGTTTTGGTTTGTATTCTTTGTATTCCGTAATATGATATATTACTCTTATTTTTTTTTCCTTCTAATAAATTTATTGCGTGTTCGGCAAGTTGGAATGAAGTGGAACTGAGTGGAAAAGGATGGAATAGTTGACAAACACATTTGCAATTGGGTGGAACATAGTGTAATGATGATGAAATAGAAAAAGGTGAAATAGAGGCGAAATTTTGCAGTTATACCCTCTCTATTCTATCCGGATGGAGTAAGATATTTTATTGGGTGGGATGTGGGGTGGAATGTCTTATTCTATGAAAATGATGGGTTAGAATTAGAGATATTCCGTTGTGTTAGGAATTGGGCCTATTCCAGTTTGCCGCACGAAAGTTAGAAGTTGGAACAAAATTGAAAAAGTTATAGGCTATTCCTCGTTCTATCTTGTTGAACACCTTAAATATCAGTTCGCATTACATGTTCCTCCGTTGTCATGTATTTTGGTGTTACATTCATAATATTCTTGACATCAACTATATGAAAAATATCAATAATTAGTTTTTATTATGAAATATGAATACAATTAGAAGTAATAAGAATGTTGAATTGAAGCCAAATATGAGCAGAGAAAAGAAAGTATTGTTTACACCCTAGCCATCGGCGAAGCCAGACGTTCAAGCTATGGGGGCCAAACACTCATTGGGGTTCAATCATATAAATTTTCATGCTGAGTATGGGGGTCAATTTTACAGTACCCATAGCATTTTACTCAACTATAGAATATCATGTATAAGCACAATTTTTTTGAAAATGAATGGGACCCCCATTCACTCCATGAACACCCGGCCCTGACCCTAGCTATGCAACATACGTTCTATTCTACAGGTTTCTGGCCTTGCTAATATCATCATTTTTTTCCTCTTCCTTCTAACAGGGACGGAGAACCGTCTCCACCACTTGCATGTAAGTCAAATACTGTAAATAATGCTACTGGATAGAACCTTTATGCTACAATGCAATATTAAATGAAATTTTAGTATTTTTATGACCAAAACATGATACTTGAAGACTCAAGTGAAATCTCCATTGATGGCAAGAAAGGAAAAAACTTTGTCAGTTATTAAATTCTCTAGGAATGACATTGGCAATTAAAGAAACTAATTTTGCGATTTAATAAATCCTGAAAGTTATTTCCTGTCACTTAATTTGATAATACCAAATTAGAGTTTTTGGTTGATACCAGGAATGGACATTTTGCTAACAAAATTTGAAGTGTTTCATTCTAGATAATGCACACTTCTATATTACATCAAAGGTTGTCCATTGTTGTGGTTTTCCCCTTTAGGTGCCTTGCAAGCCTTGAGATCTTAGGTTAAACCCCACCTGAGAGGTGCCTCTTTTCATTTTTCATATTTTTGCCGTCTCTTCTTTTTATTATTAGTATTATTGATTGATTTATTGTCGTTGTTGTTTTGATGTGTTAATTAAATTGACCAAAATCTGATAAGTCAATCTTGACCTGAGATAGGGTGAGTTGTTCCTTCAGGCTGCTTCCAACTCTGTACTCTACAGAGTAGACACTAGAAAGGCAGCACGAATCACAGAATCTGGACTTAAAAAGAAATACTCTCTGGTACTTGTTCATCTCTGTTTAAGTTTAATTTTTTTTTATGGTGCAGTTTCTGAGCTGTTTGGTCCCCAAGCCCTGTTTGCTAATCATGTGGCCATACAAACTGCAACTGGCCATCCGTGCCCATATGTAACATACATCAACCCGATCCATGCAAACCAGCCACCATCATCATCCCCATTATCCTCCACATCATCATCCAATGGACATCACCACCATCCTTCTGGTAGGACAGTTGTAGGCCAGCCACTTCCAGTGTTACCCCAACATCCTCATCAACTTCCCGTAGATTTTCGTTACAATGTATGGGACTCTCACTTCCCACGTACTGCATATGGAGGCAGTGTCATGCAGCTGCCAACTTCTACCTCAGTGCCAGAACAAGATGGTCAGTCCTCTAGAGGTGTTACCCACACGTTTGATTTTCTGGGAAGTACTAGGTACGTTTATTAGCATACCTTAAAATTAAATGTTGAGGTTTCAAATCTTTGTTGGTTGATATGGTATATATCACATCTGTAGAATTTTGATTTAAGGATGACGTCCAATGGTAGCTCATTAATGACTGCATGTGGTCACTTCTCCTGGTTGTTGCATCCACATTGGCTGCATTCGGTGACACATTTTTTTTCACCTTATGTGGTCATAACTCATAAGTCTATATAAGGTTTTGTAAATCATTTTGGACCAGGGATACTTGAACATTTCTGTTATAGGCAGGGATAGACGTGCAAGATATTCCTTTTGTTATGATGTACTTCACTGTTCTAATATATATTTTTGCTGCTCTATAATTTTATAGCTCAAGAGCTGGGAATCCCACCTCTCTAGTTCCTCCTTTGGTACCTCAAATTATACGATCTGATCCGAGCATTCCAGAGCACCATGCACCTCCATCCTCTTCTGCTACCCCAGGTATGTTCACACGTATTGCCAACACCATGGGAGGTGTTACAGCCATACCGCCACCGCCTCCTGTAGCCACCTTCTGATAGCACAAATAGTTTTTGCATCTTTCCATCGTCTTCATCCAACTCAACTGAAGATGTTGGAGGAAATCAATTTTATGCATGGGAAAGAGATCAATTCGCGCCATTTCCTCTTGCCCCTGTTGAAAACCGTGAGAATGGTTGGTGGCCACAAGGTCAGGCGCCTAGACCTGATTCGGAGCAAAGAAGAGGGTTTTGGCAACCTTTAATGGGAAGGTCAGAGTCTTCCTCTCATAGGCCACACCATGTGCCTCGCATGCAATCTTTTATGTGATTTTCTCAGGTTAATATTTTTGTGTTTCATGGAA
Source organism: Carex parvula (assembly GCA_025461045.1). Classification (NCBI taxonomy): domain Eukaryota; kingdom Viridiplantae; phylum Streptophyta; class Magnoliopsida; order Poales; family Cyperaceae; genus Carex; species Carex parvula. The sequence continues at coordinate 254,580 of JAJGRW010000667.1, read as the reverse complement.
ACATTCATGATTATTATAAGAAACCCTGTTGCGTGATTTGGGGGTGAGTTGTTTTTTTGTGGCATGGAAAAATTTGCGCAACATTTGGAGTTTTCCAAAAGAAGTTATTTTTAAACTATTGTTGTAAGCAAATTGTATGTGAATTTGTGAATAAGTAGGCAGCATTGATTATACTATTATTTCTTTATTTTTTTTTCTGCATGGTTGGATATTTATTAATTATTGGCATGCGTAATCAGGGCCCACGATGACATCTGTCAAAAATAATTTATGTTTTTGTAGAATTGTGCTATGTTGATACTAACAAGTGAACTGATTAGTACATGAATGGTGGTTATAGTCTGAAAATTCTTAATTATCAATGTTTTTGAATATAGTCAATGAATTTGATGATTAGTTATTTTGTTGTTAGTTGCTTTTGTTTATGTCGTTCGCAAATAATCAACAGCTTTGTGGTTACAATCTGAGAGTTTTTGGTATGTATTATCTCGAACTGTAACCTTTGTTGCCTTACAATGATCATCACTTCATCAGATTAGCTGAAGGTACGAGTACAATACTCCATTATAACAAACTTGCAACAACGAAACTTTAGCAAAAGCACAGAAAAGTTGAAAAAATAATGTAGTGGGATTATAAGATAACAAATTAACAATCCAAGTCACTGTTTCGGAGCTTTTGGTGTACGACCAATTATCAATCCATATCCGGTTTTCAAGTTGTCGCTATTTTTAACCTCGTTTTATTTATTTATTTTTGTTCATTTCACCTTTTTCTCTCTGTGTTTTTTCTGTTGTTGTTGAAAATCTGAGACGTCAGTACTGCTGACCAATTTTCTTCATTGATCACATTTCACTATGGGACAGCATGAAACACGTTTCTACAGCTGAGAATTGTAACAAAATTATTGATCTTGATCCATTTATAGTTGGACGAATATTAGGGGTGTTCAACTGGTAAATTTGATTTTCACCCAATCAAAATTATATTTTAGATAAAACAGTTTAATTATTCAGTTTAAAACTTATGATAATTCAACTTTAGACCTGCGGATTTGATTTCATTTGAAATCAAACAAACGGAACAATCAAAAGGAGTTGAACTATTTGGCTTTAATTGCGGAAATTATGTGTTTTCTTTTTCAAAGAGCTTGAAAAAAACTACAAAAAAACTTTAAAACTTTAATAAAGACTATTTATTTCCTTGTCAATGGAAATAACAGATGCTGGATAAGTAATATATCGTCAATTCATAAAGGTTTCCTCTTAAATATTGTAAATTCAGAGAGACAAATGCTAGTATAAATCATAGTAAATTTTGAATTAAAAAATATTTAAATTTTCCTCTTAATGAAGCAATGTATTATCTAGGACCTCAATATATGAACGTAAAGTTGGATAAAATAATTTTGAAAATTAATTGCTTTACATAAGGACAACATCGATAGAAGAAAATTGGCGACGAAGAAGGTAAAATTGAGTCATACAAGGAGAATAGTTTAACAATCTCTCAACAACAAAAAAATTCAAATTAGATTTGCTTTTTATTGAATTAAACTAATATTTTGTAAGATTGATTCTGGCTCGTTGAAATTGGAACAAACAGATCAAGCGAGTTCGATGGTTTAGTTTGCAATTTTACTTGAAAATTATTTTCTCTTCGAGTAAATTGCATGAATCATCTTTAAAATATCAGACATCTATAATTTTGATTTTTAAAATATCATTTTGGTCCTTAAAAATTTTACTCATTTATCATTTTGGTCCTTACTTTTTTTTTATAATAAATTAGTCTCACCATTATCATTGGTAAAAAAAAATAGAGATTCACATTCACAGCCATGTTCATGGTAAGATATACATAAATATATTTCTAGCTACTTTAGAATGACACATATATTAGTGCTGTATCAATTTAATTGATATTGATGCCGTGAATGATTATAATTGTTTCCATTTTAATTGTTTTGTTTGATAACTACATCATCACTAATTTCAATACTAAACAATAACGTTACAATCGATGAAAATATTATGTATATATTAATGGATGTTAAACGCAAGGCGAGTTTGATATAAATAAAAAAATTGAAGAATTATAATGATATTTTTAAACTTTAAGCACTAGAATAACATAAATAGTTTTCCCTATTCTAGGGTATCAAAATAATAATTTAAAATTTTAAGGATCAAAATGATAAACGAGTAATATTTTAAAACCATTTATGTAATTTACTCTTTAGCTTTTATAAGTGCGCCTGTATACACACACATTCCACCTTCTAAACCAAAACATAGATTCAAATCTCGACGAAATTTGATTCAAATCTACAAACACTTGCCACTATATCCGTCCCCACACAATCAGTGAAATGCGATAACCAATTCTCAAAAGCCACACCTCTCTTCTTGTCCTCCAAAAGAGTAGCGTATAGAGAAAGGAGAGGCAACACAGTTGATTAGGAGAAAAGTCCTAAGATTGTTTATTACTCAAAGGTTGAGAGTTTGATTCCCCTCACGACTTTGCAGCTTCTGTGAAGATTTTCAAAAAAGAAAGAGTAGCGTATAGGTTAGATGTGCAAGTGTAAGCTGGAAGCTGTAACCTGTTATTATTTTATTATGATTTAAGACAGGAGTCCACATGCATAACAACAAAATTAAAATTGAAATCGAAATAAAATAACAAAAAATGAAACGTTAGTACGTTACAGCTTACAGTTACAGAACAATACATGGATGAAATGTGAATATCTGGTATTTTGCTAAAGGAGAAATTGCCGCCTCCTAAACTCTCCTGGATTTTCAAATTCTGTAAAAAGTACTGGTCCAGACCAATTATGCCCCTTTCTGAAATTTATTTTACCCCTCTCAAAAGCCCAAAACTTTTCGCTGAAGTCCAGTTATTTTTTTTAACAGGCCTGTTCAACTCTCAAGTATGCTGGGCTAGAATTATTCAACACTGAAGCCCAAAACTGTTCTCTCTACTCTCATCTCTCTCCGAAGCCCTGTTCAAAAATAATTTTAACGATGCTCTCTCTGACTGACTCTCATCTCCGTCTCTCACTCCTAGTCCGCTCTCTACTCCGCTAGGCTAAACCTAATCGCTCTCTGAGCTCTCGAGTCCGCTCGTCCCTGCCTGAAGTGAGTCGATGTCGCTCTTCTCTCTTTCAAGTCGCTGAAGGTTGAAGCCAGGGGCGGACTCTCTCTCTCTCTCCTCTCCGCTGGCACAGAAGAACGGTTAGAATTTAAATTTAGCGTTAAATTCTGATTGGGGATTTGGTATCCATTAAATTAGCCATTTTCAGTACTGAACCATTAATTAATTTGGTTCATTTTCTCTTGTCTGTTTTCTGTACTAATAATTTGGTTCATTTATGGTTCATGCTTACTGAATAATTTGAATTGTAGTTTGGTTCGGTACTGTGCTACACTGATACCATTGCAAAAATTTGGTTGACACTGTAATCTAGATTAGTAATTAAATAGTTGTAAATTTAAATATGCATTTTATTTCAATTTTTTTTAATTATGTTGATTGTTTTTAATCTAGTATCCGATTAGCTAATGGGTTTGAACCCGATTCCTCCCCCCCTGGCAGAAATCCTGTATTCGCCCCTGCATAGGCGAGATAGAGAGAGAAAAAGAGAGGTGTGTGAACGGACAAATCTGGTGTAAAGTGTACAAATGCTCCACGAGCTTTTGCTTGCGCTGCTGGGCTTCACTGGCGATTTCGTCATAGATGAGAGGGAAAAACTAGAGGAAGAGGACGAAGATGGTGACTGTCCTGTGGGCCCCACTTTCAGGCTTGCTCCAGATCTCTCCTTCGTCGATCTTTCCCAGAGGTTGGTAGTAAATGCTGCTTTACTTCAGTTGCTTGAAACCCTTGCAAGTTTTATGTTGTATCCCAAAGAGTAATATTTTGGACGAATGTTCCTTCAAGTTTATAAAGGTACAGTAATTTGTCGGTCCTCTCTATTCCTGTAATCTTGTAACTAAGCTGATTGAGGAGAAAAAACCCTTGCAAGTTTTAATGGACACTTTTATTGCAATTTGCCCACAATTGTATAACTAATAAGAAATAACCTGTGAAAAATGAATATAAATTTTATTAAGAAGTATTATGGCGTATCTTACCTAGTCAAAATTGTCCTGCACTGGAGTTTAATAGTTAATTTTTAATGTACACTTTTATTGCAATATGCCCGCAATTGTAGAATTTAATAAGAAATAACCTGTGAAAAATGAATATAAATTTTATTAATAAGTATTATGACGTATCTTACCTGGTGAAAATGGTCCTGCACTGGAGATTTAATAGTTAGTTTTTAATTTACACTTTTATTGCTATTTGCCCACAATTGTAGAACTAAATAAGAAAAATCCTGTGAAAAACAAATATAAATTTTGTTAAGAAGTATAAGGCATATTTACCTGGTCAAAATGCACTGGAGATATAATAGTTAGGTTTTAATGTGCAATTATTTATTTGTATTCTCTTTCTGTCTTTCTCTCAGGAGTGCTATTGAGAGACTCGTACAATTGGGTTTCTACTATAGAGAGCTCAACTGTTTTGCAACCAAGTCCCGTAATTTGAGCTGGGTACAATCATCCCGGGAAATACCTGTACCGATACCACAGCCGGAGAAGAGAAGAGGGAGTGTTTATCGCAGGGCCATTGCCAATGGCATTGTTGAAATTTTGTCGGTTTACAGAGCTGCTGTTTTAAAGGTTGAACAGAACCTTCTATCAGAACCTGTACCAATATTAGCAACTGTTACTCAAGGATTACACAAGGTACGAGAAAAGTTTCAAATGACATAGTTTTCATATCTTCCAACTGAAACCTCAAAGTTTTGATGTTTATGTTTATTAGACTTTAAAAGCTTTTGATACCTATAACAGTCACAGGGAACCATTAGTTATATCCATATTTCCAACTTCTTTTGCAAAAGTATGGTAAATATTGTCTACTTAATTAACAGAGGAAGATGAAGAAAATGAGGTTTTACTTTGGGCATCATATCAGGAACTAGTGATGAAATGGGTGCAAGCAAACAACTATAGAATGGTTTTTTATGTTTCTGAAATGGTGTACATGATTTTCCTGTTTTTTATGGGTGGGACAGAATTGAATGGTTGTTTATCCTTGATTAACATGAGCAACTTTCATGCAGTTTGAGGTGCTTTTACCACCTTTGTACGAACTAATTGCAGAGATGGAAAAGAAAGATATAAGGGGAGGTCAGCTCCTCAATCTTTTGCACAAAAGGTGCCATTGTGGTGTTCCTGAGTTGCAGAGCTGCATCCAGAGGTAATCTTTGCCATTTGTGAAAATGTTTCTCACCTACAGTTTGGCCTTTCATCAGGGTCATGAGGCCCCTAAAACCTAAATTGCATGAACTTTATGATTATTGTACCGGGGATTTTATATTTCGTGTGCTAGAAGTTTATTCTTGTAGTCGAGATATTTTAAATTCATGAAAGTGTCTCATGTTGAGTCTAATGCATGTAAGGCTTGTCCAACATAAAATGGTTTTTATTTTCAAAAACATCATACCTAACTTTATGTCAAATAAAGCAAAAAAAAATTCTCATGGTTATCCAATAGATTGCTGGAAATTTTATTTTCAAAATAAGCTTAATTTCTCGAGACATAAAAATGCATGCAGTTACAGTTTGGCAGGTCTTGTTATTTTGGCAAAGAGTTTTGATTGCTTTTTAAGATATTACACTTCATTTTATCTTTATAAATGTGCTTTCACAATTTGGATATTAGATTATGCTTAAGCATACATTATGCTTATGAATATTTGATACTTCCTTTGAAAGGTTCAGATTTCTGAAAATGTTGATGAATAATCTATGAATCAAAGGGGAGCATTTGTATACGATTCATATAAGGGGCATTTGTGTAGGTTCATTTTTTTTTTTTTATGTGAATCATCTTATTTTTTCATTTGAAAATAGGCTTCTGTGGCATGGGCATCAGGTGATGTATAACCAGCTGGCCTCTTGGATGGTATATGGAGTTCTTCAAGATCCTTACAGTGAATTTTTCATTCAAAGGTAAATTTGGAACTTCAAATTTCAAGTACCAAGCTTGAAATCAGGATTTATTAATTCTGTCCAAGTGAGTGTTGTACTGTACCTGCTAGCAGGTATTGATTTTCTGGCACCGTATTCTGATGGTACTCTACTGCTCTTAGGAGGTAATTTTTAGGAGGATATTTGGTCAATATGGTATAGGTGCTCTGCTGTACCAGAATCTGTACAAGTAAAGAACTAGACCATACATACATGGCTGAAACCCATCCAAATACCATCATTTTCTATAATCATTTTCCACAACTTATTATTTTTTTATCTACAGACAAGACAGACAAGAAAGAGAAAGCGAGAAATCAAGTGCTGATGTCGAAAAAACAGTGCACAAATCAGCTGATGGTGCAGCTCTCAGTATTGATTGGCACTCTGGATATCATATTTCTTTGGTAAACTAATCCACATCTTATCATTCTACAGACAAACACACACATACATGCAAACTGAGATACCAAATCTCTGACATCTATCTTCTGGAAATACAGGATATGCTGCCTGAGTACATACAGATGCCGGTAGCTCAATCGATCCTTTTTGCAGGGAAAGCGGTACGAGTTCTGAGAAACCCTAGCTCTGGGTTTCAGCTAAAGGATGATTCATCAAACCAGAATTCAGGGCCAAAAGGGGTATTTTTTGGGTTTCATGGTTCTATGAAGGATCTATCAGATGAATTTGGTTTGGTTGTGCAAGAATTGCTGCCCCAATCAGAGGCGGAGAAAATTGATACTATGCTTCAGGAATTAAAGGTATAGAACCTAATAGCATTTGGTACAAAACTAATGTGCAGAAGTCGATTCCATGCTACTATGCAGACTAGTATACTGGTATGTATGAATATATGCTCATACCAGTTCTAGTACTGACTAGTTAAGTATTACAAAGATACCAGAATGTATGCTCCAGGTGATAACTAGCTGAGAGTTTAGTGCAGGTATGGTGGGATATGTTTTCTGAACAAGTTTTGTCCTAGACTCCTAGTTAGTCGGAATATAATCAGTTTGTACTCAATTTGTGCTTTCTTTTTAATTTAGGTTTCAACAGAGTTCCACAAGAGGCTATTTGAGTCTGCTGTAAGTTCAATTCGTACAATTGCGGCAACTCACTTGTGGCAGGTGTGTACCACCTTTTGTTTGAATATTGGTTGCTAAACCAGACTCTAATATACAGTCTAGTACCAGTTTGATAATATTTTCCTTTCCCCCCTTCATCCTGCACCTTTTGATCAAGATTTTATTTGCCCTTTCTATTTCCTCTTAAAAGTTGCATGGTATTATAATATATAGTGCTGTTACTAGTAATCTATGAACTTGCATCATTCTGGCCAAATTTGCAAATTGTGAAAAGATGATGATACTGTTCTGTTAATATTTTAATGAATATTTAAATCACTTTGTATTTTTGTTTCATTATGGAAGCTTGTGGTTGTACGGGCAAATCTAAATGGTCACTTGAAGGCTCTCAAAGATTATTTTCTCTTAGCAAAAGGCGATTTTTTCCAGGTATTAAATTGATATATTTGACAGTTTTTAGGTTAAGAATGAGCAAAAAGCCATTATGATCGCATAAGCAGCCTTTTCAGTAGGTCTGTTGTTTCTGTTGTTATCAGTGTTAAAATGAAAGGAAGATGGACCCAGATTGCATCTGGCAAATATTTTCTTTTATGCAATTTTCACAAATCGGTCTTCTCTTTCACGCTTGCTATTTCTATTTGTATTATTAATAAAAAAATAACTTAAATACTCCTTTAGTTGTAATACCTATTCCACTGCAAATTAATATTATAAGTACCTCATGGAAACACTGAGAAATATTATCACGTATATTCCTGCACAACATAAAAGATGTCCTTGATTATTTTTTGACTAATTGAAGGAGCATTATTTGTACTCATAGGGGATGCAGAAGGCATTTCACCTTTCAGAGGGTAATTTGAGGTTCACTTAGATACATATGATGTATTCTTTTCTGGTGTATCATTAATTCTCCAGTAAGATTTTTTTCCTTTTCTTATATGATAGTGTTTTCTGGAGGAGAGCAGACAGCTGATGCGCCTCCCCCCTCGGCAGTCTACTGCTCAAGCAGATCTCATGGTTCCTTTTCAACTGGTAAGCATATCTTACAGTACCAGCCTGCTTGGCAGAAAAAACACAAAAAATATCATAATGCACTTACCTACTATCCATTAATGATTATAGCTAGCAGTGATCTTTCAATCTTGTAATTCTTTCATAAATTAAGATTTTGTATAAATTATCAAGGCACCACAAGTAGGGTTCCACAGCAGTATGGTTAGGATACTATGGTAGTCCTCAGTCATTCTGGTAGGGCATCTCATATGATTAAATGATATCAGAATCTACTTTTTTTGGTATAGGCGGCACTCAAGACCATTGGTGAAGAGGATAAGTACTTTTCACGAGTCTCATTAAGGTATGTATAAACTGGTATGCATAGTGTACTAGTATTGGCTTAATTGATGAATTTTTATGATAAGACCGAAGTTTATGTTGGTAAACCAGTGAACTATTGAATTTCAGTGTCAATTGAGCTTATTTTAGATAGATATTTCGTCTATTTTTGAAGGTCAGCACAAATTACTGTAAGTGAATGGTTCTGTGGCCAACAAACTCTCACATATACATTTATTCTCTAGGATGTCATCCTTTGGAGGTACTAATACAACCGTAGCTCAGAAGGAGATTGCAGCGAAGTCCTTGGTTGTTTCTTCATTACAAAGGAACACTGATTCTGCTGAGCTGGCACTAGATGGATGGGATGGTATCTCTCTAGAATATTCTGTTGAGTGGCCGCTACAGCTCTTCTTCACCCAAGAGGTCATCTCCAAGTAAGTTCATATTCAAGATTGTAATTGTTTCTTGGTTTGAGTTTTTGGCTCCCTTTTTGATCCACTTGGGTCCTTTGGAGTAGTCTCGAGGTAATCAAGCTTGATTTGTTATTAGGTTCAGGGATGGATTCCATTCAGGCCATGTTTGGTTTTCTACTGCCTAGACAAAGTTAATTTCAGGTTTTGTCAGGTTCTAGTTTTGAGTATTTTCACCCTTCTTTTGGTTATTTTGGTTGTTGCTCTGGTGTGTTGATATGTAATGAACAATTCAGAGGATTCGGTGCTTGATGTTGCAGTTCGGGTTTACTTGAAAATTTGGGAGCTTGTACCAGTCTGTCCTGGTGCTGAATATGTATTGGGAATTATGTTAAGCCAAATTTAAAAATAAACACGAATTAATAAAAATAAAGAATATCTTTTACTGGTGCATTGTGCTTGTACACAAATGCTGAGCCACATTTTTTTTTTTGTCAGGTACCGAAAAGTTTTCCAGTACCTGATCAGGCTGAAGAGAACCCAGATGGAACTGGAGAGGTCCTGGGGGGCGGTCATACAACAAGACCATGCAGATTTTTGTACCCACAGGAGGAACCGAGACAGCACCCCAGTCTCTGTGCTGCGAAGGCGGCGCCACCAGCCGATGTGGCGGGTCAGAGAGCACATGATTTTCCTTATCAGAAACCTCCAGTACTACATTCAGGTAGATGAAATTTTTCTTTAGAAAACATTAACTCTATGATAAGATGAGAGTATTTTTAGCAATGCAGTAAGCCTCAATTCGGTTTGACCAAAATTAACCCCAGTGGTGCAATTGAGATTCCCATTCTCCCAATATATACAAATTTAGTTTTGTTTTGCCCTTGGTTGATATATTACACATGAACCAAACTGAGCTGGTCAATTTTCCCCTCTCTCTCTCTCTCTCTCTCTCTCTCTCTCTGTTTTTTTTCTAAAACTTGACAGCAGCTGTCAAGTTCTCTCTCTCTCCCTCATTTCAATGCTCTCTTGCTCTTAGGTTGATGTGATAGAGTCTCAGTGGAATGTGTTACAAACTCATGTACAAGAATCACATGATTTCACGGAATTAGTTGGCTTCCATCAAGAGTAAGCCCCTGATAAGTGTTGCTGGTCATTTGTTTTTTTCTGAACTTCAATTGACATATCAACAGCCTATATCGGTCTGAAGTCTGAACTGAGCAAAAAAAAAAAATCCTAAGTTGGGATGAACAGTTGTTGATCGGTATAGCATTACTGACTGGTACTGGAATCATTCAATGTGGCATCATTCCAGTCTCATGACTGTTAGTACAAGAATCTGCATCACATTTATCATGCTCATCTGTTGCTGTATTTTCATTTCTGTAGTCGTTTGTTTTCCCTAAGACCTAATAACTGTAGTTCAAGAAAAAAAAAAGTGATGCAAAAATACTTCCAAACATCAGCCCATACAAGAAGAAAGTTATGTATGAAAACTTTATAGTGCAGATGTTTTGACTGACAATAATTGTGAACACGTGGAAGATAATTTATCACACCGAAACAAGCATTCTAGTCAAGTAGCATAACTTGTTTGACAATACGCCTGGTTATTCTAATGGTATAGAAAAGCTTATTATCCTAATGCAAAATTACAGGCTGGCCAAATTGGCTATGAACTTCTAATTAGTTATCTTGTTTAATCAGGTACTTGATGGCGTTGATTTCACAATCGTTCCTAGACATTGGTTCACTCTCTAGAATTCTTGATTCTATAATGAAACTCTGCCTTCATTTCTGCTGGAGCCTCGAACAACAAGAGAGCACCTCTTCTTTATCTGAGCTTGAACGCATAACTGAGGTAATACTATTACAGGAATGATCTATTTGACGTAGCGCATATTGGTCTGTACTATGGATTAATATCTCCATTTTTAAAGTCAAAACAATCAATCTGAAACGTTTAACATGATCTCCATATAAAAATGTACTTATAGATCAAATTTTACATTTCAAAATAGGTAGAAAATCACTTAATCTAAATATTCTAGACCATTCAAAAGTAGTGATTTGTTCCCTATCTAAAAAATACTAAAAGAAAAAAATCCAAAAAATGTAAAATTTTGACTGCAAGTACATTTTCGTATGAAAATCATGTTGAACGGTTTGGATCAACTATTTGAACTATGAAAACGAAATTAATGATCCCTAGAACGGTACCAATCCACGCTATGCATAGTACCATAGCCTCACTCATCCTTATTATTATTTTTTGTCAATTTAGATTCAGCATTCAAGTGAATTTGGAAAAATATCAAGAGTCAAATCGTCTATAACCAGATAATTTTTGTGGAAATCTAAAGATCTCTCTTGTAATTTTAGTTCTCTGTACCTTACGAGAAAGAGGGGCTTTTTAAATACATGAAAAACTGAAAACTTTTGAACAAATGTACCTTTCTTTCACAGTAATCTAACCGCTTGGTGTTACCTGCGTTTATCTTGTATGGTTTGTTCCCGTACACAAGCTTGACTTGTTTGATGAGATTTGTTTTGTACCGATGAGTTTCAACCAATTAGAGAGCAGTACTTGGTCTGTTTCAATTGCCATGGAAATAGAGACTGGCATCAGATTTTAGTTTAAACCATTTATCATGCGTTGGGAAGTTTTTAATTGCCATTGAAATATTTTTTAATTAAATATTGAAATAACATGCCTTGGCCCCTTAATTAGATTGAAGTTCTATTTTTTCACATCAGGAGTTCAATAAGAAATCAAACTCTTTGTATACAATTTTGAGGAGTAGCCAGATTGCAGGAAGTCAAAGGGCACCTTACCTGCGACAATTTCTCATGCGGCTCAATTTTAACAAATTCTTTGAGGTAATTGAATTGCACAACTTGAAAGTGAAAAATAAGGAGAACTTTTCTTTTTCCTTGTTTTGTTGTTTGTGTCCAATCATGTTAAGGTTTGTTCTATCGGGAAAAATAATCAAAATTCAGGCATTCCAAAAAGTTTATCAATTTGAGTTCCAGTAGCAGTTTTCATTGGTGTTGTAGAATTATACATTTTGGTAGATAGTAGTAAACTGCTAGTTGCATACTACTGATGTTTCATTTATTCTGCTAGTCATGTGTATATAGTGGCTGTCTTGATTTCAAAATGACTCATAAATATTTAACTTAGGCAATTATTTAGTACTAGATTAGTGAATATTGCTTTTTAAGTGTTATTTTCTTTTCTTATCTGATAGGATACTGCTAGAGGAGTGATTAGTGTGGAAAAGCAACGGACATAGCAATCTTTTTCTTTAAATTTTTGTAATTGTTTATGATTTAACGTAATTTAAGAAGATTGTTCACATAGTTTTTTTTTTTTTTAATTTTCTTCGTGTTCTTTTATGTTCCGTTTTGTTGTTTTTCTCGTCCTTTTCTTTTGGAAGTGTTCTTGTATTTGTGCGAGTAAGGTGCAAGTGCTATTGTAGAATTTTTGAGCCTTTTATGGCCCACTGCCTGCATGATTCCAAAGTCATTAACTTAAGAGTGCTAACTATGAGTAAAGCTAGGGTGTGCTATACTTGTGAGGACTTGGTCAGCATAACTCCATAATCTATCGTATTGGTTTCAATTGACTTGCTTAATACTCCGTGACTGTTACCCCCTTTATGATGCTTTTGTTATTTTGTTGCTGCTTTGCATTGTGTTCTTCTACTTGCTTAATACTCCATGACTGATGTATGTATGCATTGGCTATTTTAACGCTTCAATAGAATCGGTGGCAAATCTCAAAGGACGTTTTTATATTAAGAAGTTAAAAAAGGACGAGAAAGTGATCTTATTGTTCATACGTAATCAAGTCTTTATAATTCGTCTAAACTTTTCTGCAGTAAGGTTAATAGCATGAGTGAGCCTATGGTGCTATGCATAGCACGGATGGGGTCCGTGCTACGGCTCAAAATTTGACTTTTCAAAATCCTAACGGTCGATCCAACCGTTCAATGTGATAACCATATGAATATGTACTTGCAAACTAAATTTTATATATTTTCGAATTTTTTTACTATTTTTTTAGATATGTAGAAAAATCAGTGTTTTCTGAAAATTTTGGACCATCAAAATTCTACCTATCTAAAAAAATAGTAAAAAAATTCGAAAAAATATAAAATTTAGTTTGCAAGTACATATTCATATGGTTATCACATTGAACGGTTGGATCGACCGTAGAATTTTGAAAAGTTAAATTTTGAGCCGTAGCATGGACCCCATCCGTGCTATGGATAGCAGTATAGCACCATAGGCTCACTCTAATAGCATTGTCGGTTAATAGCATCTGAACCAATCTATCACAATCTGCATATATCTTAAAAGCCCAATAGAAAGCCCAGTATCATATGATGGGTACGATCGAATTGGTGGTTCAGATTGCGTGTTATATTCACAACTGTGGCAACAGATGCAGGACTCATACCATCAGATGTGTTAACCCAATGCCTACGGGCCTTTCCCTCAAAAAAAAAAAAAGATGTGTTAACCCACAACCTGAAAATATATACACACACACGCGCACACACACACACACACACACACACACACAGACAGAAGAGAGTAGGTTGAACTTTTGTATACCATCCATGCCCCAAAAATCAAGGATCCGAATTTTCCATTCATGCAGGATCACATTACATTTTCAAAATGAGGGGAAGAAATAGAAGAGGAAGAAAGAAAAAAAAAACTATAAAACATGATAGAACTCCATCACCCAATTTCATTAGTTTAATTTACAGGAAGAACCTTTCTCACGATCTCATCACTGAGTTTATCGATCTGCGCATCAAGGATTCGAATAGCCTCTTCTTTCTCCTTCTCGAGATTCTCAATAGCCTCTACGAGCTCTGCCTCAACACGCTTCTGCTCCTCAGCCAGCATCGCCTCTATCTCTGCTGTCACCTCCTTCTTCATCTTGTTCAGTGCCGCTGCTACCTCAGCACGGGCCGCACGCATTACTGCGTTCGCTTGCTCCTCCAGTTGTTTAACCTCTGATGATGTGTCCTTCACCTGTGGTTTTATTTGGTATTTAATCAAATTGGTTTGTCAGGTTTGTAAGTTGCCAATAGAGATTCCTACTGATATTAGGTTTGTAAGTTGCCTATTCAGGTGCTGACCTGTTAATGTTGATTCAGTCCCAACTCAATTCAGCCGCATGTTATATCTCATCCAGAATTAAAATTCTCAGTCAATTTTTGGTCAATTCTAAGTGAAACAAAGTAATTGATCATAATTATCGTTCTTCCAAAATTCACTTTGACGGTTTCTCTGTAATTGAAGAAAAGCATAAGAACGCATTGATCTGATCTTTTCGTTAAAACCTTTTCGACACGACTTTGGTTAATTAAGAACTTTCTATTATTCATTGAGCAAAAGAGTCTTACATCTACCAAACTGGCCTCAAGAAAAATAAACTAAGTGACAAACTTGCCCAAAAGTCTGATTAATTTGATATCAAGAAAAATTTGCTGATTTATGCGGATAGGTAGTATAATCAGATAAGTATAATATGTCGAATAGTGTACTAGCAAGAAGTGTGGCCTCTTATGACACAGACAGGATGTTTATGGTATAATCAGACATGGATTGGACAGTTACAGTACGACTATGCTCCTATTTTATAGCTAGACAAGCAATGATACCTCATTGAGCTGAGCACGAATCTTGGCGTCTCTCTCATCCATGAATGTTCCTAGCGGCGAGAAGTAGAGCTTATCTAGCGCCACCATGAGCAATAGGAACTCAATCACGATTATGGGGAGGGTAAGGTTGAAATCGAAGAGAGCCGCCTTCTCAATTTGCGCGGCCAAAGCAGGGAGCGGAGAGGACGCAGCGAGCATAGCGATGGAAGGGACGGAGACTAGGAGCTTGGAGGAGAGGTGCTTTGGTTTGGGAATTGAACTGGAGGAAGGTTTGGCTTGGGCGCGAATAGAGAGCTTGCGTGGGGACAGAGATGGGGAGGTTTTCGTGGGGGCGACAGGCATGGTGGCCATGACTGTGCTTGCCATCGCTTGGATCATTGGATGTGAAGCACAAGTGCGAGTGAATACAGAGAGAAGAGAGGGTGAGAAATGAAGAGGGGGAAGGAATGGAGGAGGGAGATGCCTCTATCCGAGTGATCCTAATTTCGGCCGCACATATAAGCTAGCTTTTATGCCACAAAATTATCAATATAACATGTTTTTTTTTTATAAATTCAAAAGAAAGTCTTTATTTTTGTGCATTGTATTTGTTTGAATTTGAGAAACCATTGGATTTTTTTTTACTTGACGACTTTCTTTTCTTCATTGGGATGGAAGATTGCTCACACTTATTTTGATGTTTATTTTATTTTCTGGGTAATCTTTCAATTTTGTTGTAACCTGGGGGAAAAAAGGGAGAATTCGACTGCGAGCTGTTGCTCACATTTTTTCTCATTTAAATATATTTTTGACTAATTTAAATAAGGTTAAAACTTAAAAATATCTTTGTAAATATGTTCTTGATATGTAAATAATGTTCATCAAATTTCATACTATCCGAGTATCAAATCGTGATAAATTAATAGCCGTTCATTTTAATTTGTTAAAAATATTTAAATATCTTAATTACGGTAAAAGTATGCATCAATCTCGTTATTTTTTTTGGTTGCATTGATTTAAAAATTCACGAGCTAAGCGATTGCATAGTTTTCTTTGTTTAAATTAAAAGCACATAAAAACCTATACATTGAGTTACTTGTAATATCACGTAATTTGTTATCTCAGAGAATGCAAATTGATCTATTCGCGTCAGATTAGCAAGTAGGTGGATCTTTAGATTTTCTTTTCTGAAAATACAGGTATAGTAGTAATTTTTGAGTTGCAAGGTTGGCAGACTATGTCGTATCGAACCTTTACTTTTGGACGAAGCATTCTCTACTTTTGAAGTCGATGCCGCCCAGAAGAATGTTTGGCCGAGAAGGCACTGAATTAGACTGGACTGGAAATTGAATCAACCGGACCAGAACAGTCACCACTCAGCTGAAGAGACACTGAATCAAACTGGACCAAGAACTGAATTAACTGGACCAATGACAGTTACCACTCAGAGGTCCCAATGAGAAAAAGAAGAAGAATGAGACAACTCTTTATAATCGGCAATAATCATAGAAACACGTATCTTATTCATATATAATTATAGAAACACATATCTTATTCATATATAATTATAGTAGATACTACGGAGGTGGACCGAATTCACAGCACGCTCAGTCAAACCGAATAGTTAAAGATACACAAATAAAGTGAAGCGAGACGACGAGCAACGGTCAATCCATTGTACATAATCATTGTTGCAGCTATGAGCTATATTTGGTCATTGTCCTCACAAAAGGTAATTGATCAATCAAGGTAAATTGATTGATTAAGATATGGAAATATATATTGTAAATTAATTGGGGATTGAATAAGATATGGGGGCGTAGCTGGAGGGCTTGAATAGGCAGGAAATTGCCTTGAGATGCAAATTAATTAAATAAGATATATCAAAGGATTTGATGAAGCATGGTTTTCAGCCTATAAATAAAGGCTGCTGCTTCATGGATCAGTGTATCGAAAATACAAGCAATCCCCTCCTCCACTAAAGCCAAGCCTCTTATCTATTTTATTTTTCTTTACAACACTGGTATCAGAGCCAGATCAATGGCAAACTCAACTGTGAATGCTGAAATTGCTCGTATCGAGCGATTGAATGGTAGCAACTATGATATTTGGGTCGAAAAGGTAACACATGCTCTCATTGTCCACCGACTAGACTATGTTTTAGAAAAAGAAAAACCAGTAATTACTGATAGATCATCTGATGTGGATAAGAAATTAGCTGAAAAATGGGAAAGTGACAATAAAGTCGCTAGAAGCACAATACTGATGCTCATGGATGATAACTTGATGAAAATATTCAAAGAGCATCAGACTGCCAAATTGCTTCTAGAGGCTATAAAAGAAAAATATGATATTAAGTCACATACTCATGTTCAGCTAATGCTCCAGCGCTATAATCATTCATATATGAAAGAAGGTGCAGATGTGGTGGAGCATGTTAATCAAATGATGTTATTAGCTAGAGATCTTGAGGCTGCTGGTGTACCAATTTCAGAAAAAATGCAAGTCTCAACAATTATTAATAGCTTACCACCTTCCTGGAATATGGTACAAACATCTATGCGTCTCATTATCAATAGCATCACCATGAAAGATTTACCACATCAATTGGCTTATCAGCAAGAGTGCATGAAAGGAGTACATCACACAGATTTAAATTTTATTCAAAGTACTTCCTTAGATGCCTCTGAGGCTTTTACTGGTAAGACTTTTCAAAACAATGGTCCTCAAAAACCCAAGAGCAAATTTAAGCCACAAAACAAAAATTTCAAACGAAAAGGCACTAGCGTGAAGGGCCCTTGTTTCAAATGCAAGCAAATGGGCCACATCAAAGCTGAGTGTCCTAAAAGAAATAATGGCCAAAGTGGAGGATCTAGCAAGGACCTGATTATGGTCACAGAGTGCAATTTTTCTTCTCCTGTGTCTGATGGATGGTGGATTGATTCTGGAGCGACAAAGCACATCGCACGAACACGTCAAGGAATGGTGGAATCAAAACCAGTCAACCCTAAGGAATATCGCATTTACATGGGGAACGATGCATACACAGAGGTACAAGCTATTGGAACTTATAAATTGAATGTAGGAACATATAACATTGTTCTCACAGAAGTGTTGTATGCCCCTGGTATGAGACGAAATCTTATTTCTGTCCCAATGTTGGTTAAGAAGGGTTATGACGTGCGATTTTATCGTCAACAAAAATTAGGCATTCTCACAGTAACCATAGGGAAGCATGGTCAGGCACTTGCTCGTGGAGCTCTTGACCCTGGACATGATTTGTTTAAGTTAAATGTAATAGAAAATAGTGTTAGTATTGCATCTGCTTCCAATGCACTTAGTTATGAAAACTTAAATAATAATGATAATGATAATGAGGATTTGCTTGAGTATATTAAGCCTCTTTTTGTGAATGTTGTTGATTCATTAACATGGCATATGCGTTTGTGCCATCCAGGAAAACAAAAGTTAGAGAAAATAGTTAAGATGGGTTTGTTGCCTGAACTAAAAAAAATAGATTATGACACATGTGAACATTGTCCTATTGGAAAAATGACCAGAAAACCATTTCCAATGGGAGAAAGAGCAAATGAACTATTAGAAGTTGTTCATTCAGACATTTGCGGTCCATTTAGTGTTAGAACTCATGGAGGAAAAGAGTATTTCATCACATTCATTGATGATTACTCTAAGTATGGGTATGTATACTTACTCAATGCAAAATATGAAGCATTCCAGTATTTTGTGAAGTACAAAAATGAAGTAGAAAATCAATTAAGTAAGAAAATTAAAATTTTACGAACTGATAGAGGAGGTGAATACAATTCAAATGAATTTGATGACTATTGTAATAGTCATGGCATAAAAAGACATACAACTATAGGTTATACACCACAACAAAATGGTGTAGCTGAGAGACGAAATAGAACTCTCATGAATATGGTTAGATGTATGTTGTCTCAATCTAATCTATCTAAAAATTTTTGGGGTGAAGCAGTAAAGGCTGCTACTTATGTCCTTAATAGAATACCTAGCAGATCATTAGAGTCTACACCTTATGAGCTATGGACAAGTAGAAAACCAACGTTATCACATTTAAGGATGTGGGGGACAGTGGCTTATGTTTTGATCCCACAAAAGTTTAGAGACAAATTAGACTTTAAAACAACTAAATGTATCTTTATTGGGTATTCTGAGAAGTCAAAAGGTTATAGGTTCTATGATTTAAACAATAAAAAGGTAATAGAAAGTCGCGATGCAGAATTTCTAGAAAAATCTAAAGTGGAAGAATCTGTAAAAGAAGATAACAGGCCTCTCCTTATTTTAGACAACTTCTATGAACACAATGATATTGAAGAACCTGTTGTGCCTAACGAAAATCTGGACATTCGAGAGGACAGTGAAGAACCAAGTGGTCACCCCATGTTAAGGGATAAAAGAAATAGAAATACACCATCCTACCTAAATGATTATCAGGTCTACAATTGTGAAATCTCAAGTCATGCATTTAGTGCAGATGTAGAGGATGCATTAGATCCTCTCACTTACTCAGATGCAATTAATTCACAAGAATCACATTCATGGCTGAGTGCGATGAAGGAAGAGATTGAGTCTATTGAAAAGAACCAAGTGTGGGAATTAAGTGAACTTCCCAAAGGTAGGAAGGCAATTGGATGTAAGTGGATATTTAAAAAGAAACTAAAGCCTGATGGATCGATAGACAAGTATAAAGCAAGGTTAGTAGCAAAAGGTTTCACCCAAGTCGAGGGTACAGATTATCAGGAGACTTATTCTCCAGTGGCAAAATTTGCATCTATCAGAATATTATTGGCTTTAGTTGCACATTTAGATCTAGAGTTACATCAAATGGATGTGAAAACTGCTTTCTTAAATGGTGATTTAAATGAAATAATTTATATGAGACAACCCGAGGGTTTTGAAAAACCAAATCAAGAAGAAAAGGTATACAAATTAAAAAAATCTTTGTATGGGTTGAAACAGTCTTCCCGACAATGGTATCTAACCTTTCACAAATTTGTTTTGAAACTTGGGTTCATTGTAAATAAATTAGATAATTGTGTATATACTTTTAAATGTGGGAGCGAATTTTGTATTTTGTCATTGTATGTTGATGACATTTTACTATGTGGAAATAGTTTAAATTTGATCAACAATATAAAGACAAAATTAAGTATTAGATTTGAGATGAAAGACATGAACGAAGCATCCTTTGTCTTAGGGATCCAAATAACTAGAGACAGAAATAATAAGATGCTATGTCTTTCTCAAGAGAGGTACTTGGATCAAATATTAAAAAGATTTGGCATGCAAAATTCAACACCTGCTCCAACGCCTCTTGTAAAGGATAAGAAATTATCAAAAGAACAATGCCCTATAGAAGGACAACCAAAGCTAAGTGTGCCTTATGCTCAAGCAGTGGGTAGTCTAATGTATGCCATGTTATGTACAAGACCAGATTTAGCATATCCTGTTGGAGTTGTTAGTAGATATCAGAATAATCCCGGTACAACTCATTGGGAGGCAGTTAAAAGGATATTGAAATATATCAAAGGAACCAAAAGTTTTAGGCTTTGTTTTCAAGCAGAAACACTTGAGGTAATAGGTTACTCTGATGCTGATTTCGGAGGTGATCGAGATGATTGCAAGTCTACCTCCGGACATATCTTTGTATTTGGAGGTGGTGCAGTTTCTTGGTCAAGCAAGAAGCAAAGTTGTGTCGCTAGATATACACAAGAAGCAGAGTACATTGCTTGTAGTATGGCAGCAACGCATGCTGTGTGGATAAGAAGATTCTTATTAGATTTTGACCTTGGTTTTATTGAAGGACCAATTGAAATTTACTGTGATAATCAAGCAGCAATTCACTTGATTAATAGTGGGTCCAATAATTCTAAAGGACGACATATTGACATTGAGTACCACTATATTAAAGACATAGTGGAAAGAAATGAGGTAAAATTAAATTATATTCCTACAAACGATATGGTTGCAGATCCTTTAACAAAGGCAATCAAGTATGACGATTTCATCAAGCATGTAAACTTGATGGGACTCCGAACTATCTGAGTTCTATGCTTGGTCTATCCAGTGTTGGAGTTAACCTGATAGCATAGAGGTTTGTACTCAGAGGTAAGTGGGAGTTTATGTTTTGGTCTATCCTGTAAAGGAGTTAACCAGTAAGCATAAGTCATTTTTGTTCGGCCAATGCCCAAGTGGGAGATGTTGCAGCTATGAGCTGTATTTGGTCATTGTCCTCACAAAAGGTAATTGATCAATCAAGGTAAATTGATTGATTAAGATATGGAAATATATATTGTAAATTAATTGGGGATTGAATAAGATATGGGGGCGTAGCTGGAGGGCTTGAATAGGCAGGAAATTGCCTTGAGATGCAAATTAATTAAATAAGATATATCAAAGGATTTGATGAAGCATGGTTTTCAGCCTATAAATAAAGGCTGCTGCTTCATGGATTAGTGCATTGAAAATACAAGCAATCCCCTCCTCCACTAAAGCCAAGCCTCTTATCTATTTTATTTTTTCTTTACAACAATCATCTGCCCAAATGAAGCAAGACGAGACAGACTAGACAGACGAGTAGGGGTGGAGGGGGCAGCGGGGAGCTGCCGGGCGAAAAACCGACTCTCAAAACCTCTTCTTTCTGTCTCCCTTTCTTGTGCGGACTCCCCAAGAGCGTTTTTTATCCTCCAATCGTTATCTCTGTTATTTTGTTTACAAGCACTATGGAGTATGGATGCATGATATTTATTGTGCTTAAATATTGATTTCAGGTTAAAGTCTATTTGTATAGTTGTCAATAAGAATAATTATCAAGTAATTCCTCCTTTTTCTTATATATACACGAAAAAAATACATGACAATCAAACTTCTTTAACAATTTTGACAATTAATGTCATAATTCATCAAAAGCAAGACATAAAATTATATACATGTTATTCTACATTTAGATATATGATATTTCAAATTTGATATTATTCGAGTATAGTTTGGCTATCAATTAACTATCGCATAGCATTGAACAAGTAGCGACCAATAGTCCATACTAGGAAACAGATCAAAAGAATCTTACTTAAATTTTTCTTAAAATTCATTATAAAATTGTCAAAAAAAAAAACATTCTCAAGTAGTCCCTTCTTATATGAAAATTTAATATAAAGTGAGGAAACAAATAGAGTAATGCTCTAGTCCACCATATTTTATGAGAAAAAAAATTAGCAATTAATTTTGATCGTCCAATCAGATAATAATAAATAAGAAATATTTGCTTTGCTTTATTTAAAGTTCTTAAATTTAGTAAGAAAATATTCACTTAAGAAATATAAATAAATGAATTACTTTTATATTCTTACCATTTAATTTAAAAATTTATACATAATTATCCGATCAAATTAGTATTAACCATCTAGAAAACTTATTGTATAGGAACAATTAAAACAAAATTAACATAGAGCAATTCGGGTTCATAAGTAAATTGAAACCGTTCCCTACGAAGACATGTAAATGTGTGCATTTATGCAGCTAGTGCAATTGTGCAAACATATGCGTTCACTGCCCAATAGGCTCAATGCGTGCGTTTACTCTGCTAACTGCTCACTGACAAAATAGACATTACCCCTTGGCAGCCTTTCAATTTTTTTTTTTTTTATTTTTAAATTCTAATCACTACATGTTTCCTCTCTAACTATACCTGTGACCCATCCGGTACAGCGAATACGGATCGTGTGAAAAACCCAAAACGTTCCAAAAACAAAAGACGATTGCCAACTGGGCGATTGACAAAGCAATTCAAGCCATTCTTGGACGATTTGTGAGGAAAACGATGATCAACAATGCAAAAACTCGTCCGGGCTTGAGACATGACATGCGGAGCAGGCTGGACTCAAATATTTTGCCCACCCTGACTCTCAAAATACCAGCTATTCGGGTCTAGTTACTTTTCGTGAGTTAAAAAGTTCAAAGCGGACCAGTTTTCCATTCTACTTTACCAATCCCAGTTGAACTGCCAAGTAAAAATTCTACCTGAGATTCGCAGATCTACATTGGTTTTGCTAACAAGAGAATGAATAAATAATGTTGTAGTTTTACGTTATACCACGCATTTACTATGAAACAACAAAAAGGGCATACCACGCAATAAAATATCAATATATAATGCACACTCGGCTCAGAAATTACTGCTAACAGCATCCAAAAGTTCTATGATCTTACAAGCTTATACAGAAAAGCCATTGCATTTCTACAAGAAATTTGAGGATATTCAAAAAGCACAAAAAAAGGAGGAAAAAAAGCATTTGGTGATGATAATAGCTCAAAGGGGACACGCATCACCATCTGTAGTTGAAGTTGAAATCTACATGGAGGAGGTAGCGCATCTTTATCTGATCCACATTATATACAATATACTCGTTGTATAGTAAGCTACCCTGTAACAAAACCAAATAATCATATAAATAAAAGCTCCTAACAAGAGATTGCATAATTTTTATTTGATCTAATTTATGGCATACTAAAGAACTGGAGATGAATCATCACGGTCAATTCTAATTAGCCTGAGTGCAGTTCTGATACCGCCTTTACCTTTTTTATGTTTTATGTTATTTAAAAAAAAGCAAGTTCATCATTCACGAAAATATGCAAAAGTTTTATATGGTCCTCAGAATTAATATGCTATGCACAAAACACCTCACAAATGTTGGGTGGTCTTTTGGTGGGAGATCAAAATAATCTCTCTGAGATGAAGGGAAATATAGGAGACAGCTTACACTACGGGAATGGTCTTCTTTTGGCTTTCCAAGTGGCACCACCACACCACCTTCAATCGTCTCATATTCAGATTCATCAGGAGCAGTAGTTCCCATCCCTTTCGTGCTGTCACAAAAGTCTAGTTAGATAGCAGGAAATGACAGCTGTTGTTCAGCCTGGTATAATAACATTTACTGGCTCAGACTGATATACCTGAGTTTCCCCTTAGGCAGGTTGTTAGCATTGTAATCTGAACATAACAGCTCGTTCATCTCACCTAATGCCACCTGGAAAATTAAAATCACAAAATGAAATACCGCAATTTTGACTAAATATAAACTTGGCCCATACAGTATCAGTTTTTTTTCAATAGTGCAATCAACATATAAGCAGCAATTTTCACCTGTCTTTATCTCAATCAATAATACATACCTCGCATAACAGAAGCACACCAGACTTAGAGGAGTTAGAGGCGTAGCAATAATTGGCACTCTTAGAAAACATATCGGCAAAATAAACCCCTTTTCCAAACATGTAACCAGTCACTGGTGCTTCAGGGGGTGCAATTCTCAGTCCTGTATTCAGATTAGCAAGATAAACAAGAGGTTTCTTTTAGTTTTGAAACTAAATGAGTTAAACAAAGGTTGGAGAGAGACAACCTGCGATCTTTAATCTCTATCAATTTCATTTGGTGTTTGATAACATGCATTGTTAAAAAAAAGGGATAAGAATAGGAATTGAGGCATAGCAATATAGTGTTGGCTGGCATTCAAGCAGAGGCTGATCATAAAAAAACTAACTAAAATTGTTTCAATTTTTTAAGGGTTAACTTTCAAGACCAGCAGAATGTGAGGCAGTTGCTTCAGTAATATTCACAAAAGAAGGGAGCAAATCGAAACTTTACCTTGAGAAAGAATTCCGGTCCAATTAGTAAGCCTAGAACCATGCCATAGAAGCATCCTATTTTGTTTGCTGGAAAACTGAAATAATAAAAAAGGTTTAGGGCATGCAATAAAGAAGAGAAGGATTACCAACGACCATTATTATTTAACAACTACGACAGTAAAGAACATATCCGTAATTTACGTTTTCTATATGATAACCATTTGATTGGTTCTCACAGTTGTTAAATAAGTTTATCCGTCAATATAACTAATCCCATAAAATAATTGGTTATTTCTATATTATGTATTTCACATATCTGCAAAGAGCAACCAGCATTTGCAAGCTAGCATCAAGAGTTTGTGATAATTTGACCTTTCTTAAGATACATGGCATTTCTTTTAACAACTCAGTGCTATTTGCAAATAATTCCAAGATTGCTTTGCCCAAGTTGCAAGCACCAGAAATTTTGGGTGTTTTCAAGTAAAGTTTTTGGTGAAGCTCAACAAATTCACATGAAAACCGAAGCAGGAGAAATAAAAGTTGAACCTCTTTGAAACGGTCATCTTCCCCATCCCTAGAAACTCTGAAAATTTGCACAATATCCACTGTGTAGTTTGAGTGTGTTTTTGCATGTGTGTTCTTCAAGTATTTTTTTATCTGCTCAAACAAAACACACATTCTCAAACAAGTTGACATTCATGCATATTTTAAACTTTTAGCTTGATGACATGTCAACTTGAAGTTTTACATGACATAAATGAATCTCATGGATATGCAGTCCAACATAGCACGGTGCAAAATTGCATATCCGAAAAGAGTAAATTCATAGGTGGCATATGTTAAATTCAAAGTTGTAGGTTGTTTCATTAAGGAAACAGTGGCATATATGTAAAATATCCCAATTAAATTAAGTATGAAAAATTACCATGGAGAACTCTTTGGAATCAGCTTCAACTGGGGTAAGTTCGCACTTGAGTTGCTTATACCGAGCATATATTGGGTCATCCTGAGTAAAAAACAATTAAAGATGGAACATTATGTCTTTACAATAATAAAATAAACATTATATTCCATTCTAGATTTTTAAATAAAAATTCAGAACAGATTACCTTGACAACATTAATTTAACATTGAATTTACAATAATAAAAACAAACATTACATTCCATTCTAACCTTTCAAATCAAAATTTAGGACAGATTACTTTAATAACATTACTGTTAGTTAATATCTATTATCTGAAAATAATAATATAACTAGAATTGAAGGGAAGAGTATATTGACACAACTATTTTTGACAACTGTGATCAATTCATTTTCAAATTGAACCAAATTTGATACATGGCCTATCTATATCAAAGAGAACATATCTACAATATTTTCTTTCACGGTTGTCATATAAATATTGCTGTTAATATAACCTATCGTGTAATTGAACAAGCAGCTATCATACTATTCATAATACTTATTGAAACCTCTAAAAAAGAGGTTCAAGTCAATAATGGTGTACTGGACAGTTCACATTATACAAGTATTATTGACATATTTTTGGTATAATAATGTAAAGACTTGGGTATATATTTCAAAATACAGCCTCAGCTATATATATAAATATTAGTTATTTTGTTAATCAAAAGAAACTATTTGTTGTAAATAAATGATATATTGAGTAGTTGATATGAAAGATCCTCATTATTGATGTGAGTTTTCTCCACAAAAACAGAAAAGAAAAAAACTTGGGAGAAAAAATAAAATTTTAACCTCAGCATCTTCCTCTTCCTCCAGAAGCTTGGTTGCAATTTCAATCTGACCAAGAGCTTCGACCTTCACAGTTTACAATACAAAATGAATATAGTGAAACATTACTATAACAATAGAAAAATGAATAATTTATTCAAGACAGGAGGAGAAATTTACCAATTCAAGCTTTGCCTTTAATTTTTGGGGGGTATCAATGACAAACTCACCTGCCATTTTAAAAGTTTTCAAGTTATACTACAAGAACTTGAGGTTTAAAAACAACAAAAGTAAATTTAAACATTTAAAAACGTGAAACTTACTCATTTTTTTAAAACCAAAATCATGAGGTATCACTGTATAGAACTCTCTGCAATAAAAGAGGAAAAAATGTTATCACAATGAAAATAAAATAGTGAGATTTTTTTCCAGGGCAATAAGTCTAAACTAAGAGATTTAGCATCATGTAGTTTGGATTCAGAACCAGTAGTTACAGGATTACCAGACTATTGTCAAGGAGCCGAAAGCTAGATAGAGGCTTAATGTCAAGTTATGCATCAATAAAAACAATAAAAAAAATATAACACTAAGGACCAGCAAGCACTGTCAGGTGCTTTCCCGGTACAAGGAGAGAAAAAGAAGAAATACCCGCTCAATTGTTCAAGTGTTGGTCTTCTGGCTTGGCCAATCACATCTGAAATTCTCTTTAATACTTCATATCCCTGTATAGATGCCACTGTAAGTATTTCAAACATATACTAAAGAATAAAAAATCGTATTTTGGTAATGTACCAAATAACATAATCTCAAAATAAAGACTTGAGCTATATGTATACTAACTCCAAAGCCTGACCTTTAGTATTGTAGATTTGCTAAGCTTTCCTAATGGTAGCTTCTCAGCATTATAGCCTGTATGGATTTTGATGAGATATGAATTAAAATGAGTAAAACAGCAGGCAACCAGCATCGGTGGAACCATAAAGGTTACAATATCCAAATTTCAAATTCACACTCATCCTTGTCTTAGGTATTAGAGGTGACAAAACCCGGCCCGGCCCAAAGAACCCGCTCGAACCAACCTGAACCCGGATGACCTGAAACTCAACCCGGTCCGCAATCTGAGATGACCCAAAGACTGAAGATCTGATATCCGATCCGACCCAAATCCAAGACAACCCAAAGGGGATGAAAGAAACCCGATTTGACCCAAACCTGACATATGACATGAATCAAGACGACCTGAACTCAAACAAACCTAAACCCATGTGGATTTGAAGCTTGATAACCGGAACCTCGACCTGAATGACCCAAACCTGAACCTGACTCAAATTTGAACACCCAGAAGCCTGAAAATGCTGACAATATGGAACCTGACCAAACCTGAATCTAGTCGACTCAAAACACAAAAATGATGAAGCTGTACAACATAAAACCTTACCCAAAACAATCCGAGATGATCCAAAACTGGACAACCCAAAACCCGACCTGACCTACGATGACCCAAATCCGACAATCATTCGAAGTCAAACTGACCTAAACCTGATCCGAACCAGACCCATCCGATTGCCACCGCTAATATTTATTGTGCCAATGAAACTCAAAATAATCCCGCAACGAGAGAGTTTTCGAACTGATGGAATCTCTGAATTTTTTATTTAAAAATTTGATTACCTATCTCCATCATTTGTTGCTTCATCATGCTAACATTGCAAATCACTGAAATAAAATCAGCAATTCGTCGCTCCAGTTTTGTCTCCTTGGGTTCGCCACTAGTTGACCCCTTTCCCTTTTTCTTTCCCTGAACAAACCCCAAAATAAACACTGAATAAATATAAACAAAAAATAAAGAAACAATAATGAAGTCATCCAAGCATCTAATATAACAAAGTGCTTGATGCTTAGGTTGACAGTTGACAAAAACAATAGGTTGAGGGCAATTTAATCATAGTTAAATATTGATGATTTTGAAGCAAAGACTGCCACCTTGACACCTAGATGAGACTTAATAGCAGATTATTTTGTTGATTCAGAATTAGCTTAAGACAATGCTTAATTGCTCCCTGAGACTTGAGACATATTGGACCTACATGGGACTAGTTTGCACAACTGGGTGCTTAAACTTTCATAAATTGGAGCATTATTGTAACAAATGTACCTTTTTCTCTTTCTCATCTTCCCCATAATCCATTTCAAGCCATGTGTATTGCTTGGGGTAGAAGATGAACTCTTTTCTGTCTTCCCAATAGTTTTTGGTTTTGTCATAAAATTTCCCCTCAAACTCAGATATAGCATGGTCTTTTGTAAAAGGGCCATGCAACTTGTTCTGGCCTGGTACACCAACTCGACCCCATCTGTTGAAAACCATGTAGCTCAGACCATCATCAGTTTCTGCATTAGAAAATATTCTCATGTAAAGTAATTGAAAATCCAGCTTGGTCAAGTTTAATAGAAATCTCCAATTAAGCAATGGAGTCTGAAATAAGGCTCAAATGACCTAAATAGCGTCACGTGGAATTACTCTTAATTTGCAATTTGGCATACATTGGAACCTAAATTGTTCATTAGTAAACAAACCCAGGGCCTGAATATATTGCATTTACATAAAAAGAACCTAAATTAATTTGCAATTTGGCACACACTAGTTTGTTAAAATAAATTGAATTTACATAAACAAACCTAGGACTTGGATGATATAGAACTTGTTGTTATTGTGACCAACATTTGTTTGGTTGAGTGTCGCATCATATATTTCATCCCCCTGAAAAAGTATTTTGATTTTAAGTAGCATTAGAATGCATACAGCATAACACATTGCATTGACACAGAACCATGGAAAACATAGCTCCACACAGACTTTGTAGTACAGAAAACATTTTCATAAACTTGCAAAATTTAAACTTTCCGGTGCAACAAATTCTTATGTACTTTATGTATATGCAGTTAGTATCGTGCACTTCAAAGTTGAGTTTTTTTCATATATAATGTTTATCTTTCGCAGGTTCTGTAGCTGATATGGTGTCTGCTAAATGGTAGCCATGAAAGATATCCCAAAGAGAAAAACATACCACTTGCAATACATGGTAGCTAGATTTGATAGTTTGAGGAAGGTACTGGTCTAACACGGCAGAGCCCTTCTTGGTGGCAGTTACTATTTTTTCTGTTTTCTCTTCCTTCTCCTCTTTGTCATCTTAGAATTGCAAAAGCAAACATTTAAATAAACTATCTGAACACTTCATTGTCTAAAAAGTTGCACAAACCCCTAGCAATATGATATTTCAGAAAATGTCTAAATCCTCCTACTTTCTGATGATTTAACAAGAACAAAGAAAGGTTAAAAAGGACTTTTGCAGGTTATATAGAATGTTTCCAAATATAACTGGTACTTAATATGCTCTGTAAGTATACATGATATTTATTATCTTTCATGGGTAATGATTTTTGTTTTCTTTTCTATTAGTTATCATTCATTTTACCTTTGGAATCAGAATTTCCCATTCCGTTATTAGTGGCATTTAAGAGCCTCTCAGCTATATCTTTCTTTGATCCATTTGCAGGAAGTCCCTTAGATTTTGCTAATTCCCTTAATTCCTTGATTCCCATTGCAAGGTACTTCTCCATGTCAGTGGCTGTGCCGTCATTCCCATCATCTGGAAATTAGTACTTATTACAAAATGATAGGAACTTGTTCCTAATTAAACCAAACTCGCATAACTAATTGGCAAGTACTATACAAGCCACTCAAAACCCCTAATTAAAGGGTTTAGGAAGTATGGGTCAACACAGTCTTTGGTACTGTTTATGTTATTGTAGAATAGAAGCCAGCTGTTTAGACCAACAAGTTACAATTTTAAGCATTTTAGGGCCTTTTGAGGTGTAAACTGACTATCGAGAATTTCTTCTAAAAATGTGGGACTCTTAGAGCATAAACTGAGGATAAATGGGACTAAATAGCCTAATTCCCACATTCCAGCCAAAATTCTGATCAGTGGAATAAACTTTTGAGGAACATAGATTAATACAACAGAGGTTTAATAGGAAAAAAAAACTGCCAAACTTTATATTAAAAAAACCTTCTCTTTGCAGAATTTATCATTTTATTCTTCAGAAATTATAATAATTTTGAGGGACGTGTAGTATTAAAGGAGTGGAGAACTTTTTTGCAACTTTTTCCTAGTTTCTATTTCACAACTTCAGTAAATCCTTTTTTTTTTTTTTCCATTGGATAAATAGAAATTAGTGGCACTTTACCACTCTTTTCCCCAAAAAAATGTAGAAAAGCAAATAGATAAGTCCAATTAACCTTTCTTATCCTTCTCTTCATCAGAATCTTTTTTTGGATCCTTTTCATCGTCTTTATTGATGCAATTGGAGAGTCTCTCTATGAGTTGTTTCTTCGTCCCATTTGTAACAACCCCCTCAAGTTTTGCTAAATCGCGTAATTCACGGATTCCCATTGCCTGAAGCTTATCGACAGCAATGCTCCCATTATCTACATCAGCAAACGAAATATAGATTTTGAATGATTTTAGTATTTACTGACCTCGATTTAAACTCAAGAGGTAAACAGTAACCCAAATGGGCGTACAAATTTAACATATGTGTGTATTAGATACCTAATTAGATGATATGGAGATGTCAGATGAGTGAAACAATGGAATCCAAAAGGGACTGAAGAACTTAAGTTGAGAGTAAGTCGTTTGCAGGAAACTACGATAATTCATGATATTCAAGGGTTTATCTAAAAATTGTCAGTGTTTTGAGGAATACCTTGCTGGTCGTCATCTCGAGTTCTCTTCTTGGCTCCGCCATTGCTCGCCTTGACCTTTGTTTGCTTAGTTGGTGCCATTTTCAAAGAGAGAGAGAGGGGTACGAGTATCTGAGAAGGGGGTTAGGACTCGGGAGTGTTTTATATGCTAAATAATAAATTGCATTTTGAAAGGAGGGAAAAAAATATTCGTCTGTTCCTTCTCAAAGAAAGAATTGGCCATATGGTTCTATTCTTCTCCATTTATTCTCTAAAAAGAGAACTCTTTTCCATGTTTTATGTACATTTTTAGTATGATTACGTTGGATGCAGGATGCTTGTATTGATAAAGTTTCGTTATTAAAATTTTAAGTCGACAAAAGTTTGTTTCCAAGCCACTTTGAGTTTATGACTTGATCCATGTTTATAACAATAAAGTATCCATTGCATTAGATAATGGAGAAGTGAGGAGCACAGCAAGGACCTGCTTCTCACGGAAGGCGAGCAACTGTGCTCCTGAACTTCTTTACACATCGTATTAGTGCGATATGCCGACATTTTTATTAATATCCAAAGTTTAATACAAATTATTAATTATACCCAGAATCGGACCAATTATCGATATATACCCAAGCCGGCCATTTTCTGGCCGGCTATGTACCCTCCCTAAGCCGGCCATTTTATGGCCGGCCATGTACCTTTTTTTTTTTACCCGCATTTCACCCTTTATATACCCCTTTTTCTCTCTCTCCTCTCACAATTCTCTCATCTTCAACCGAATTCTCTCTTCTTTAAGGTAAATTTTTTTTTTATCTAATTTAATTTTTAATTTATTTATTTTAGGGTTTAGGATTTAGGTTTTAGGTGTTATAATTTAGATTATGTTGTTGTAATTTAGTGTAATTAGCTAAGTTAACCAATATTTAGTTTAATTAGCATAATTGACCAATATTTAGAGTATTTTGGCCTTTTTTACCATAATTATGCTGATTAAGCGTAATTTTACCGAAATTAGCACTTTTGACCAATATTTAGGGTATTTTGGTCTTTTTTACCATAATTAGGCTAATTACGCGCAATTTAGTGTAATTAGCACAGATGAACAATAATTAGCGTATTTTGGCCTTTTTTACCATAGTTATGCTTATTAAGCGTAATTTTACCGAAATTAGCACGTTTGACCAATTTTTAGGGTATTTTGACATTTTTTACCATAATTATGCTGATTAAGCGTAATTTTACCGAAATTAGCACGTTTGACCAATTTTTAGGGTATTTTGGTCTTTTTACCATAATTAGACTGATTAAGCGTAATTTAGTGTAATTAGCACAGATGACCAATTTTTAGGGTACATGTGACTGACGAGCAGTGTGACTGACGAGCAGGAGCGGGAGATGTGGTTCTATCGAGGTCCACTCATACATTTCTGGATAGTGGAGCACCACTATCCAGATCGGGTGCTCCGTCAGTTTGGTCGAGCGGCGTTGATTCCCATAGACCCATCTTTGCCGAGTTACACGCACAGAGACCTGCACCGGTAAGTCGTAGTCTATTGTATTTATTAAATAAATCATATTACTTGATAGTTTT